>VWRL01001548.1:0-27263 GCA_011833715.1 Carcinoscorpius rotundicauda | reverse complement strand
GGTTTTATTATGAAGTTGATTGAGGTTATATTTGAAATTAAAAGAGTCTTTGAGCTGGCTGATCTTAAATATTTGGAGAATGCCCATGCTACTTACCAAGATTGTAATTAAACGATTCATATGTGGACATTATTGGTCATAATGGACAATCTGGTTTATGAGGTTTGGGGATGCCGTATATTTGTGGTGTGCGTGAATCAGTTTTACGTAAGTGGTAATAAAGTGTTTGTGAAATTGTGTTGGCTTTTTTCATTTGTAGTAATTTGTTCAGTTGCGTCTCGTGTGTCTTTGTTGGATTTGTGTGTATTGGTTTTTATTTGTTCGTGTCTGTTAGGATGTTATTCATTTTATGGATGTATTTACCGTCTGAAGAGGTTTTCTTAAAGAAAAAGTGGGATTGACTGTTACTATTATGACGCACATACAGCTGAAAGAACAAAGCATGGTCAGTAGTACCACTTCTCAAACACAAGACCCAAACTAAATAAGAACATGGTCATAAGGACGTAAGAATCTAACATTTTGTTCATTACGAATAGCCCAAAAGTCAGGGACTGGTGACACAGATAGTCATCGCAAAATTAAAAACAACCAACCAATCTCTCAGTTCTTAGTACCCGATATGGATTATATCGCTTCTTTACCCTTCATACCGAAAACGTCATACTGTATAAAACAAAATGCAAGAAAACCTTCGGAGTGAGATACCCATAGCTCAGGACTTCAAGACTGACCTGCGATTCCAGAGCTCCACGTCATAGCTCTCAATAGTACAGTGAGGCCATTTTAGTGGGCCTCTTCGAAGAACCAACCTGTGTGTCATTTATACGAAAACAGTGAGAATCATCCAGAAAAACAACTAACTTACCCAACGAATCCGAGGAATACGGGCCTAAACAATAAAAGCACTTGCGGCCTATTGCTCACTTCTTTAAGCGAACTACCAGTGATCCAAACTATGGGACTGAGGGTTCTTGGTTAAGTCCAGTTGCTACTGAACGAAATAATGCCCTGCACTTTGGTGCTGTGTTGGCATGCCATAAGAGTGAGAGTCAAACAAGAGTAGTTCAAGAGTCAAATATATGTATCAATTAAGATTCGGTTGCAGGAATTAGTGTTTAATTTACGTTATCTTGAAACTGAAACTTCCCACGAGGAAAGGCAAACAGTCAGTGTATAGCTTCTTCCCCTAGTAATTCGGGTACCCCAAGCGGTCCTGGTCTGGCTAGGTGGTTAAGGCGATCGACTCGTAATCTAAGTATCGCGGGTTCGAATCCCCGTCCCACCAAACATGTTTACCCTTTCATCTTTGGAGGCGTTATAATGTGTGGCCAATTCCACTATTCGTTGGCACAAGTGTTGGCCGTGGGAGGTGATGAGTAGCCGCCTTCCCTGTGGTCTTATACTGTTAAATTAGAGACGGCTAGTGCAGATGGCCCTCATGTACTTTTGCGCGAAATTAAAAAAAGAATCACACACTATAATACACTCGTAGCTCTTAAATGCAATGTGTAATCAATTGTTTGCTTGTTTGTCATCAAATATAGACCCTCTAATACAAAATATAACATGCTAATCATTAAATCACGCTGAGCCTAACATTGCATTTCATTCTCCTGATTACTGCCGAGATTTCTGTGTAGTTTTAAACATAAAAATGTGCACTAAAAACTGTTCCATGAAGTTGAGTTTTGAATCATACACCACAGTAAAAGAAGAAACTCCTTTTAAGAACTTATAACGTTTCTAAAGGAAAACTAAACATTCAAATGTACACTTTCAATCTTTATTGGTTTTTTCTAACCCTAAATGCAACTAACGATTGTTGTCCCTTTCTAAAGGTTCAAAGTCCAATCACTAGCTTCAGTCTATGATGTCTGATTTTAATATTTAATGGCATAATAAAGTAAAGAAACAGTACTTGTAATACATATGTACTCATAAATAAACTTATAGCAAATGAAAGTTTAATATTAAGAGCACAATATTGATATTAATAGATACATATTTATCCTGAAAAATACTGAAAAGTTTATACGTTCACGAACTCTTATCCATGAATCAGATTTTAATGTCCCTTGAGGTTTGTCATCACTCACAATTATCGCAACACATTTTTTATATATTTTCAACATAAGCAGAAGCAATCGTACTAATGTTTCCCGTCGTTCGTGCCTTCTTTACTTTTGAGTTGTTTTCACTTATCGTCGATAGATTGGTAGGTTCTGTCTGTTTTTCCTATAACAAGATATAAATTTCTCTCTTATTTCTATGTTGAGGCCTTTCTCTCACATTATTACATAAGCTAGGGATATTGGGTTGCGCCTTTATTATTTAAACTAAATCTAGCTGCAGATATAATTTTAACAGTACTCTCATGCTTAAGCAATAAATAATTGCCTCTATTCCTTAGCTAAGTGTATTCAGTCATAATATTTCATTATTTCACATCATCAAATATAGTATCTCATATGAAGGCGGATGTATCAACATAGTACCTCATAAATAGTCGAAGGTCTTAAATTAATACTTAGCCCGAAATCAGATGTATCAACATAATATCTCGAATGAAAGAAGATACATGACTGTAGTATCTCACGTGAATAAAGATATTTCTAACAGCAGTTTGGGCACACAAACCAAACTTTAATGAAGCATTTAGGTAAGTAATATAAATAACACTGCTGTTCAATAAAATGAGAAACAAAATAGTGTTTTTTCCTTTAGTTTCTTGTATATTAAATCTAAAGCAATGTATTTCTTTGTCATTTTATTTACTTACGAGAAATATTTGAAAAATCTTCACACAAAAATTTAGTAAATAATAGTTACTATGAGGAAAAACATGTTTAATCGTTATACAGAATGTCGTTTGTTTTGGGAATTCGCACAAAGCTACTCGAGGGCTATCTGTGCTAGCCGTCCCTAATTTTGCAGTGTAAGACTAGAGGGAAGGCAGCTAGTCATCACCACCCACCGCCAACTCTTGGGCTACTCTTTTACCAACGAATAGTGGGATTGACCGTCACATTATACACCCCCACGGCTGGGAGGGCGAGCATGTTTAGCGCGACGCGGGCGCGAACCCGCGACCCTCGGATTACGAGTGCACGCCTTAACGCGCTCGGCCATGCCAGGCCACAGAATGTCGGTAAATAGTGCTAGCTATAACTGAAAACCTTGTTTGGTTTTATTTGTAAGGATAATTAAACGTACTGACATTTGAACTTCCAAAAGGACATTGAACACACTTGGCATTTTGAAATGTGGAAGCGCTACAATTGAACACCTAACCCTACTATTCAATTAAACGGTAGTCGTTATTGAGGTCAGATACTCTCCCATAACTGTGTGATAAAATGATTAATTCCTGTTCCACATACTTTAAATATCAAGAACTGGTACATAACATGTATCTTTCCACAGAGCAATAAAACATCGAAATAAGAGCTAGCTTTACCGTCCACCAAGGATATTTCACAGCTGCAGGTTTTCAGGCCCAGAGGAATGCTGTTTAAGAACCACTTCAGTTGAACCTTAAGAGAGAAAGGCGTATTTAAAACCGATTTACGTACTGTATCAATTACATGAAACCGAGAGAAAACTGAAAATATAAGTTATTGATGATAGAAAAATGTGTAATTCTATGAGCCTAACGATATCTTGATTTAATATCTTAAAATTTTTAATAGAATAAGCACGACATTTCTTGCATTTATAATATATTTTTATATTAGATATTGATAATAAAGTATAAAATCTGACTTATTCCACTAAAGTAAATTAAGCTACTTCATTTAATTCCAAAGTTACTCACTTTAAAAGATCGTTACTCACCTTTTGAAACCATAAAACAAGAATGAAACTTGTTAATTCAACGTATACAAATCTTTATAAATTATACAGAAGTAAACCAGCTGACATCTTTAACTCCTATTTACTAGCTTTAACAACACACTTTACTGATAAAATTAATTACCTAGACAGTTAGTTTCACAATATCTTTCTCAGTTATATAAGTATTTTGCTATGTAATAATTATAGCTATATAGTATGTAAAAAGGTTTCAGCTAGGTTTTCCTAAGGATACACCCTACCAGACTACATTACAATAATATAACTAGTTTTATTATTCGAAAGTAGTTTTCACAATTAAAAGGGCTTTCGTCACCACTAATGCAGAAGATCAAAACAATATTTCAATTTAGTATTTACTTTTAATACTGCAAAAGGGAAAATGTGAGTTGTTATAAATACATATTGCCACGCATATATTACTTAGTAATTTATAAATTTATACGTTTAATTATTTAAAATATTCTTTTAAAAATTGAAATTCAAAAAACGCATGACTTAAAGAACTAATATGCAGTTGACAAGATGCCACTGCACTTGTAATTTTAAATATTTTTAAAGTTTGACTTAAGTTGAAGATGAAATAAATAAGTGATACAAATTGGGTAGCTCGAGTGACACAGCGGTATGCATTCGGGATTTACAATTCTAGTGAGCAGTGTTTCATATCCTTGTGAGAACAAATATCACATTTTGTAGCTTTGCAATTAATTACAAACATAATATATAGTTCAGAAAACTTCTCCAGACAATGTTAAAAACAAAAAACAACAACAACAACACAAACTCTACAAAATTCTTCACAGTCAATAAATATATCCCAGGTTTAACACAATAAAAAACAATGAATATAAAATAAATTAGTCGGTATGATCAATAAACTTCATATTCTCGCTCCAAGACGAATTACTTATTTCCAGTTGTAATATATTTAACACTTTAATCATAGTTATGTGTTTTCATAACATCTGTTGACTGTTCCAATATTTCGTTCTTAACTAAATTAATTAATAAAGTTAATAGTCACCGTCGTCTTCCTAACAAATGAATGTACATGATTTATAATACTGTCTTTTACAAAATACAGATTATATCCTTTTCCAAGTTCTCGGTTAATTTAAAGATAATCTGAACAGCTTTCTCATGATAATATCTAAATTATGTTTTCTTATTTGTAGATATTATTGGGAGATCAGCTTCACATGAAACTTGTACTTATTCTTAGTCTACACAAAAATCAACCATGGGTATCTAAGTTAAGAGTGATTTGGTCTCTGGATCAAGGCATCTCACTGTACTTTCACGCAACAATCCTTGACAGACTCAAAATTATCTTAATTAAAGCATAATATATAGAGAGCTATTCAATGTTTAATTCTGCACGCGTGTGAATAACTTATTTAGAAAATAAAATTACTTTGATTCTCTACGTTCTCAGATTCTAAAATGTACTGCATGCGAGAAGAAGATGGGGCATGACAGACATAAGAATTTTTAACGTTTCATCTGAAGTTGCCATGGCAACTGTGTTACACAAAACAAACCGAAACTGCATCTGTTTCCCGCGATGTCGATTATATAAAAATTAAAATAATCCACTTAACATAAAAAACACACGGTAATAACTACAACGTTTAAAAACCATAGGAAGGCAAAATCGAAGGTCACCACAACCTAAACGAGTGAAATTCCACACAAAGCTCAGCCTTACAATGTAACTACTGGCACGTTCCTTCTTTGAGACAGCTAAAATATGAAAAACAAAATGTGCAGACAAAAATACAGTTGCCTTTTATGCTAAAATTCGAATCAAACTATATATATTTTTATGTGTTGTTAATAATGTGTACAGTAAAATATGCGATACTACACTATTAACAGACTTGAGACATATCTACACTTGATTTTGGAAATCAGTGTTTTTTAAATTATAATTATTTTTTACCATCAGAAATATAAGTCGGATGAGAAGTAAGAAACAGTAAATTCGTCAATAAAGAAGTGAGTATATCCAATGTTTTACCCTCAATAAAGACAAAACATGTACTTTGATAAACTGTACAGATGTTAGCGTTTTTTGGTGAAAAGATAAAAGTGCATTCGAGTCCTTGCCAGTGAGATGATAGAGACAAAATTCGAATGTACACTACAGCAAGAAGAGATATAATTATAGAAACTTCTACTTTGGTAATTAAAGTTATAAAAATAAAAACCACAGGACAATTAAAGTTAGTAACGATAAAATTGATTTAAATTTAACTAGGCAGTATGCGGTAGAGAAAATTTAATCACACTATTGAAAAAAATGAAAGACAACCTGTAAAAGGCTATTGTTGCTGTTGTTTTGAATTAAGCACAAAGCTACACAATGGACTATCTGTGCTCTGCCCACCACGGGTATCGAAACCCGGATTTTAGCGTGTAAGTCCGCAGACGTACAGCTGAGCCACTGGGGGGCAGTAAAAGGCTGAAAACACAAAGTAACGTAAAAGCTCCACTAAATTTTTAAAGTAATCATTAGTCTTTTCAATAGAAAAAGTCCGGCATGGCCAGGAGGGTTAAGGTGTTCGACTCAAGGTCCAGCATAGCCAGATGGGATAAGGTGTTTGACTCGTAATCTGAGGTTCGAATCCCGGTTACACCAAGCATGAACAACTTTTCAGCCATGGGAGCGTTATAATATGACAATCAATCTTGGTAAAATGTTGGTAAAAGAGTAACTCAAGAGTTAGCGGCAAGTGGTAATGACTAGCTGCCTTCCTTCTAATCTTACACTGCTAAATTAGGGACATCTATCGCAGAAAACAATCGCGTTGTTTTGAGAGAGATAATAAAAAAACTCAATAGAAAACTAAGTGCTTTCCCAAATAGGTTATTGTTTTCTTCCAAAAATCTCTAGGTGTCTGCCGGATCGTATCTGTTTTACAAAGATAATAAATACTTTATCTGTGGGTGTTTTATGAGCTGTGTATATGAAGTTTACCACAATTATAAGAGACATACAAATATATACATGACTCCAGCATACGAATCGGAACATCTCCGGAAACAGTAATATTATTTGATACCCATAGATCTTACATCTCTAGAAGATAAACCCATAAGATGCCAATGAATATCTGCTCTGTTCAGTTGTGTGAATGTGTTACATTGCAAACAGACACCATCAATGTCAACTCTGACAAAACTGTCCATTTTATTAGTCCATTGCTCTGTATGTTTCCTGCTGGGTAAGTTAGGTTGCCATGGTTATAACAAGTCAGAAAAACTTTTTTTTATATTATAATGAATACAACTTTTTTTAATGTGGAAGATTTAAATATTTTTGTTGCTATCAGGTATTTTTAAACTCGTAAATGTTGTTAATTTTAAAAGTCACACCAACAGTCCGCCTACAGGAAGCGATTATCATTATGGAAAACTGTACCAATCCTTTTTTTTTCTTATCTTAATCACAAATATAAAGTTTAGAAACTGCTGAAAAACATACAAAACACGTTGAACACACAAATATCTGTTTAACGGATAATCAGATCTGTTTTATTTTTAAAAAACACACCAAATAATTGTTACTATAGTTTTTAATAATCACAGATGAAATGACCAACGAAAGAAGAGTTGAAGGAATGTTAAATGGTAAAGGAATTTTAACAGTACGCCCACATTTCACTTATAGCTGAAAACAGACTTTGCATAAAATAGAACAAAAACATACACATAAAATTATATGTTCATGAAACTGTGTCAGTGGAGTCATTCTTAAAAACAATATCTGTGATTTTATTTATTTTGGTCGTAATTGGAGCAAAAGTAGAAACTTCGACTCTATTTTAAAACTATTTTAACATGACCAATCATAAAATAGTGGGAACGAAAAAATTTTAAAAGCAAAAATACTTAAATTTGATTGGTATTTGTATTTTTTCGAGACCAGCCTTTTCCAGAAATTAGTAGAAGTTTCGTGAGTATAGTGCACAAAATTTCTTTTACGAAAACGCGCTAGGACATTCTTGAAACTTCGAACGACACGCTTGATTCATATAAAAACCGAGAGACAGCATTACGTGAAGAATGTTGATTGTCACTATCAGAATGCAATATTAGAACTGTGATTAGCTCTAACCAATCGGAAAACTACACAATTTGACTAGCAACATTTATAGATTTTTAGCATCACAAACCGTTCAACTTCAGTTAATCAACTTTTACGTTATTATTACTTCGAAAATATTAAATATATTCGGTGGAAAAATTCAGCTTTTAAAGATGTGCAGCCTATCAAACTAAATAGCTAAAACGAGAAAAAGCAGTATTAACGTCTGCAAGTTAGTAAAACTGTTGTATATAATCCCTGATTTGCAGCCCCCCAGTGGTTCAGCGGTATGTCTGCGGACTTTCACGCTAAAATCCGGGTTTCGATACCCGTGGTGGGTAGAGCACAGATAGCCCATTGTGTAGCTTTGTGCTTAATTCGAAACAACAACAACAACCATCCTTTGTAATAACTCTTAGTAATAACGGTTTTCATAAATTACAATTTTTGTATTAAAATATATTTGTTAAAAAAGAACATTGTTTCAAAATTGTAACAAAACATCATAAATTTAATACGTATTAACATTTATCTTCTATTTTCAAATTCATATTTGTACTGATATGAACAGTAATACGTAAAGTAAGGTAATAAAGACGGGACTCGTCAAGGATAAAGAATTATACGTAACAAGCTGAATTTTATACACGTCATCTTCTGATAGGATCTAGAGATCTGATAGAAAAACGTATATATTTAAAAACTGCTTGTCTGTGTCAAGAAAACTTTTAAGAAGAGAAGCGAACAACGTTTCGACCATCTTCGATCGTCGTCACTCTCACAAAGAAAGAGGTGACTGATAGCTGACCACATGTTTGAATAGGGTTGTGTAATTGAGTGTAGGAATGTAGAGGGGGTGCTTAGATGTTCGATGTTTATTTTGGGCTTGAGTTGTTGTATAAGTAAGGCTTCTTTGATTTTGAGTTTGTTTGTGTTGGTTTCTTTATTTAGTAAATTGGTGTTTTTTATGGTTATATTGTTTTTATTTGATTTGCAGTGTTCGAAAACGTGTGAAAGTGATTTTTTGTCTTCTGTTTTAAATACACGGCTAGCCAAAATCTTAAGGACAATGAACAGAAAGAAAAAAATATGCATTTTGCGTTGTTAGACTCAACCACTCATTTGAGAAGAGCTTCGAAAGATGAAAATAATAAAATGGAAAATAAAAAAACACAGCTTTTTCACTATACTGAAACGAAGCGTTAATAGGTAAACACGTAACGAAATTTAATCATTTGTGTTCAAGCATTAGCGTTGTCAACATCTCCCACTGACATCTCCTGTGTTACAATGAGGAAAATATATGGCAAAGGCTGAAAACTTGACATAGTGTGAAAGTGGCAGAAAGCTTTTGAAAGCTGCAAAAGCAAGGTCTCTCTCAACGTGCCATTGCTGGTGAGATTGAAAGTCGTAAAACTACTGTTGCAAATATCTTTAAAAACCTTGAGTGACACGGAACGAGAATTTCAAGTGGTCGACCAAAGAAAATTTCGCTAACGTTGAGCAGGAGAATTCGACGGGTTGTCCGTCAAGACACCAGCCAATCGTAGAACCAGATTAAGGCCCTATCGGACTCAGAATGCAGCTCAAACACAATAAGACGGCATTAACAAGAAAAAGTCTTTAGAAAACGTAAACGTGTTTAAATGACACGCCTTCTTCCACACCACAAAACAGCTCTTTTAAACTTTGCTGAGAAGCACCAAACATGGGACGTAGAAGAGTGGACATAGGTTTTGTTCTCTAATGAGAAAAAAAATTAACCTGGATGGTCCAGATGGCTTCAAACGTTATTGGCACGATAAGGATATCCCACCGAAGACATTTTCTATACGACAGAGTGAAGGCACTTCCATCATGATCTGGGGTGCTTTCTCCTTCCATGAAACAATGGAGCTTCAGGTTATACAGGGACGTCAAACAGCAGCCGGCGATATTGGCAGTCATCCTTGTTGACTGAATAGTCTCGCTTACGTGAAAATGACTGGATTTTTCAGCAGGACAACGTTGAAATTCACAATACCCGCAGAACTTTTTAATGGCGAATATCACGTTTCTTTTGGACCATCCAGCGTGTTCGTCCAAACTGAACCCCATTGAAAATGTTTGGGGTGGATAGCAAAGGAAGTCTATAGAAATGGACGTCAATTTCAAACAGTGCATCTTCGTAAAGCAATCTTCACCACTTGGAATAACATTCCAGTCAGTCTTCTGCAAACGTTTCTATCGATCATGCCAAAGCGAATGTTTAAAGTTATTCGCAATGACAGCCGTGCAACTCACCACTGAGACCTCTTGTTGGGCATTTCCTACCCTGTTTAGAACTTCTTTTTGGTATGGTCTTAAACATTTGACCAGCTAGTGTTTAGGCTAATTTCATAGTGTTCACATTTTCCCTATTAAATGCTAAAAATATGTTTTATTTCCATCTTTCGAAGCTCTTCTAAAATAAGTGGTTGAGTCTAACAACAAAATGCATATTTTTTCTTTATGTTCATTGGCCTCAAGATTTTGGCTGGCAGTGTATACATTTTTATCTACAAGTGGTTTTTCTCGTCATTAAAATGATAGAAAAACGATGAACTTTGCTTACACATTGTACAAAATAAGCCCATCAGTGGCTCAGCGATATGTCTGCGGACTTACACGCTAAAATCCGGGTTTCGATACCCGTGGTGGGCAGAGCACAGATAGCCCATTGTGTAGCTTTATTCAAAACAACAACAACAAATGTGCAAAATAAAAGTGCTGAAGAAGTTAAGGAAAATGGATATTTATTGTTATTTATGTTTGTGAGTATATTAGTTACAGTTAAATTAGATCTTAATGTGCAGAATCGATTGTTAGACAAAGTTTTGAACATGGATTGTTATGTTCATAAGATCTCAAAGACACTCCTAAATTATATCGCCGTCATAATTTAGTTTATGAAAAATGTGCTTAATGAAAGAAAAGCTCTCTTATAAATAAGGTGAAATAACCTCAAATGTTCCTTTTTGAAGTGATTGATGAAACATAAAATACAAAAGTGTCATCACGAAAAGTATAATAAATAATCCTAGGTGTGTGTTTTTAGGATCATAAAAACGAAGTGAAGGTATTTGTTTGTTTGATAATTTTAGCGTAAAGCTGAGCAAGAACTTTGTGAGCTCAGCAGTTTTGTACTTTGAACTGGAGAAAAGACAGCTAGAAAAAGGTATTTATTGTCAACTGTTTTACAGATATTGGAATTTTACAGTCCTCTTCTAGCGGATCTATTTTTCTAAAGTGTGATAGAAATTTTTTGACAGCGGGATGCGAATAATTAACCCTCCAAAAACGCTAAAACCAGAACGTGCTCTCTCGGTGAATGAAGATGTTGTTGTTGTTTTGAATTAAGCACAAAGCTACACAATGGGCTATCTGTGCTCTGCCCACCACGGGTATCGAAACCCGGATTTTAGCGTGTAAGTCCGCAGGCATACCGCTGAGGCACTGGGAGCGTGAATAAAAAACGATAAATTAAATAATCGAGCTCCGATTTTGTGTTGATCGACTAAAAAAATGTACTTTACGAAAACACGAGAACATTTTTGTTCACCTTGATTTTTTGTCTACTGTGAACTATACATTCGTGGAGAAATGAGAAAAAGTACCTAAGGTAAAGAAAAATAAAATGGAAGAAAACTTCATTTCTAAGAGTTTCTTGTTTGATTAGTTATTTTCACTATGAAAAATGATATTTTTCTACAATATATTGTATAGTGTACATAAATACCTAGATGTATTTATAGCCTGTACTGAATTGTTTAGATGATACTTTTGAATGATGACTCGAGTATTAGAATCAATTAATACTTGAAATATCTGAAACTTATTAACATTATTCTTCGTTAATAGTCTTTGATATAACTAGACGTGCAAAAGAAAATATAAAAGAAAAATAATCATATGAAATACAAAATAAAGAAGCTTTATTGAATTAATTTTGATAACTGTACAAGTCAAAAATACAATATATAAAATACAATTCAAATTTTGAAGCATAGTAGGTAGATAATTTTGTTCAAGGTAAGTGGAATACGTCATAATTTGAATATGATTATATTTTGACTGAAGATAAAGGACCAACCTAATTATTTAAGTAAAATTGATAAACGTTTCTACGAAAGTGGATTAGATGATTTTTGTTGTAAATACAATAATATATTTTTGTATTATCAAATTGGACGACATTTTCAAAATTTTCATAATTTATTAATTGGCTATGTGGTTCAGACGCTCGTTCCATAATCTGAGGGTCACGTGATCGAATCGACGTCACAAATACTCGCCCTTTCGTCGGTAGGGGGGAAGTTATAAAATAATGGTAAATACCACTATTTATTTTTAAAATAGTAGTCCTACAATCGTCGGTGTGTTTTTAACTGCTATATTAAGGACGGCTAGCAAAAATAGCCCTCGTATAGCTTGGCGCCAAATTCAAACAAAAAATTATTTATCAACTGACATTTTCTTGGTAAACACAATGGAGCATCTACAAATAACATTTTGAAAATGTACAAAACATATATTAGACCAGTAATAGACTATGCAGCTCCAGCATGGTAACTGTAAGTAATAAAACAATCAAAACCAAACTACAAACATACAAACACACGCTTCTCACAACATCATACAGAGTCCCGAGATCAACATCATCTAAATTCATTCACAATTACTCGAACATACCAACCATATCAGATAGACCTCCTAAATATTACAATTAGATATTTTAACAAAAAAAATTGGATGAAAAATGATTTATTATGCGAACTGGATAGGTACCTCATACATGATGAAGAAAATCCTAAATACCTCTCCCCAATTAACATATATTTTAAGCATAAAGAAAAATAAATTAAAGTAAAATATGTATGTATATAAACTTTAAATCTTGTATTTATTGTTTACATAATTTATGTATTTTAAAATAATAATAAGATAAAATAAATAAATTGCCACCAGCTAGCTTGACTACTGTGAATAAGAGACTATAAATGGACATTGCCCTGAAAAGGACCTAACATACAAACAGTTAGGGAAAATACGTTCAGGAAGGAGGAAGAGGTCAAAGTGAACCTGACCCTCCAGGGCAAAATACCCAGATACCATTGACCAAGGACATTTTCTGATCAGGCAGTTGATCAATAAAATAGAAGCTCCTTTTTCAGTTATTAGATTTGTCCAATATTTCTAACAATTCTCTTAAAATAGTGAAATTAATATTTAATCAAATATAAAATTATTAAAAATAACCACTTCATGATGAAACATCTGATTTTCTGAATCTATCCTCCTCTGTTTAATAGCACGATAGCATCTTTGGTAGTTAAAATATTAGAATTATTCTGCACTATGCATCAGTACTGCTATTAGTTAAAAATTGTTATTCCGAAAAATGTAGCTCGTGAGAGAAAAATCTGAAGTTTTCGTGATTGTGGATATTCTGCATCGGATTTAAAAGTGAAAGGACGGTTTAGGTTTAACGTTTCTTTCTTGAACTAATAAAATATTCGTTTTATCGTGTGATGAATTGACAAAAGTTTTTGTCCGACATTTTCTGTCAGGACGAATTAATTAAGATCAAACAACCACGAAATTAGAATATCTTTGACTACAAGCTACTAGAGCAACAACAAAGTTATGGGCAGAGCACGTGTATTGAATTGATGATAAGAAAATTCTAGTTGATTATTAACTTAACTCCAAGAATGTTGCCGAGTTGGATACAAAGTAAAAAATATATTTCAACTTTTAGTTTATTGATCTCAGGCATAAACTGTAACAATCAGTGTGACGCAGCCTCTAAAAGCTCCACGTCACTCGTAAAAGATGACACATGTCAAAAATACTTAATAACCGAAAATGGTGCATGTAAATTATATCTTAACAGTGTTACACGTTAATCACTGAGTACCATTTGAAAACGATAAATATAAACTGTAGGATAAGAAAAGAATATCTCATAGGCATATCAAATTCTACTGAAAATGTTGTATAATTAATTCGTAATTCAAGAAAATTATAAATGTGTAATAATTGAAGAACCAATACGTGGCTTAAAGCGTAGTTATCAACGATGTTTGTTTGTTTGTTTTGGAATTTCGCACAAGCTACTCGAGGGCTATCTGTGCTAGCCGTCCCTAATTTAGCAGTGTAAGACTAGAGGGAAGGCAGCTAGTCATCACCACCCACCGCCAACTCTTGGGCTACTCTTTTACAACGAATAGTGGGATTGACCGTCCACATTATACACCCCCACGGATGGGAGGGTGAGCATGTTTAGCGCGAACCCGCGACCCTCGGATTACGAGTGCACGCCTTAACGCGCTCGGCCATGTCAGGCCATCAACGATGTCAAACACATTAAACGTAGAAATTGAAGAAGTTCATGTTGATCCCGCGTTTCAGTAAAAAATGTCGCATGTAAATCTCAGTGTAACAACTCTGAATTGTTGGACTATATTGTGACATTTAATATACTTAGAGCTATATTACAAACATTATAAACAAACACACAATTATTACCAAAATGAGCATTTGATGTATAACAGCTGTTACATTTAAATGGGCGAAAAACATGTATACAAACATTTCGTTACTTTTAATTTAATATTATAAACAAGTTTTAAACATTATATATTGTAATAAGTAAATACTACAAAAAAGGAAAGAATAAAAAACATGAAAAAAACGCTTGTGAATTGTTGAACTAAAGCCACAGTCTCTTAAGTTTCAATAATAGTTATGTATGTTCCGATACAATGTTGAGTTTCAGAGTTCATATTTAATTTACTTGTACATAAACGTAAATAGTTAAATTACTACGTAAGTTTCTGCTAAACAAATATATCAATGACGGTGAATTTAAACATTTGTGAGTATCAATCCCATTCGTGTAGCTGTATGGTGTGGAGATAAAAGCCATCTTGATTTCTCTTAACTCTAGAGAGAACATATTAACAATGTCGGTTTATAAAGTGGTTTATTAATTCGATTTCTCAGTTAACAAAAAAATCAGGTTGGTGTCCGAACTTTGCCAATAATAAACGTATCTTGGGTGTCGGAATTTCAATCAGAATAACAACGTTTTTTTTGGATGTCCTTGTTTACTGTTTGATTTAATGATAATAAGTTCATCGTAATTGTTCAAATTTCTAGGAGACAGGGCTCGCTGTGTATATCCTTCAGAAGCTTTTTCTTGTTTTGACGCTGATGTTCCTCTCTGAAGATGTAGAATATAGTTATGTTTAGTGGCGCAACACTCACAATTTGAGCAACAATTTTACTATAACATGCATAAAAACAATAAATATTTCTATAAAAATTATAAATTATGAAATTGGTTTCAGTTATCTCATGAATGTTTCTGGAAACGAGAAAAACTATTTCATTGTTTCACGTAGTGAATAAAGAATGATATACAGCAGACAATAGCTTAAATACTGTTTTCCATTTATATTTTACACGTTCACAAAGGATAACAAGATTGTTTATATTATTCTCCAGACAAGATGAAAGTACGGTTATAATTAAAAGCTAAATGTTGTACTCAGTTTGTTGTTATATAAATTAAACATGAAAAGTTATGTGATCTGAACTTCAAACAACTGGTTATTTACTTTATGTTACAGAGAGAAACAGTTTTTCAAACTGTCTTATTTCTTTTGCAACTTTGAAATAAATCACGCACCTCATCAGTGATTCATCAGTTTAACTAGCATATAGACTTATTAGACCTCAATGGTATCGAACATTTTGGTCTATTTTGGAAAAAAAATTGCATGCATTCAAACGACTTTCAAGATTAAAGATTCTCTGACGCATTTTTTTTAACTGTAAAAATGTGAATTTACTTGTACCAAATATTAATTATATCGTTAGAAGAATAAGAACTTAATTGAATTTCGAACCAAAGTATTTCTTTCTTCTAGGTCGTTTCATATATCGTCTCCAGGGCTGTTCGTTTGGCCTCTTTTATCTTTCTTCGTATATTAGTTTTTGTTTTCTTAACATTCTCTGCAGATACCTCTTTCTCACATTCGGGGATCAGTGGCATAGCCTCCAACATATCCAACTCATCAGTGGTTGTCTTTTCAGCACCAGGCTGTTTATGCTTGACACGGTTTTTCAAAACATTCCATTTATCCAGAAGTTTACGTTTAAAGGCGTAGAAACAACAAAGAACGCTGCATGATCATTACAGAAAATAAATAAATAAGAATCACGTGTTTCAAGTCCATTAAAATACATATTGTAATTAAATAAGCTGTGGATAATGCGTTACAGTTATAACTTGCAGTCATAACTTACCTCAAAGCAGTAAGACACATCAAAATGAGTGCTTTCCACCAAGCACATCTTGGAGCTGTAGATTTTGAAGCCAAGTGGAGCGTAGCTTTCGGAACCACTTCAGTTCGATCTAAGACAGAGAGTCGTATTTAATATCAGTTTACGTGCTCTTTCGATTACGTAAAAGAGAAAAATAAAACTTCAAATGTAAGTTAACAATAATTGTAATGTGTATAATTCATTAAGCCCAACAATAATCTTCATTAACATATTAAGATTTCAATTGAATAAATATGCAATTTCTTACATTTATAATATATTTTCATATTAAACACTGATAACAACTTTTACAATTTCACAACTGTATATATACATTTTTTTCTTTACACGTTAAACAGATAATTGGCAAAGAAAAATGACACCTGTCATATTATTTGAGCTCCTTACTAGTAGACAAGTAGTACAGTTATGTAATAACAGCATCTAGTTATATAACAGAAAATCAGTTAGGTTTTCCAACATATTTACATTAATAGACAATACAACAAAAAACCTACTGACTTTCCATTCCAAACACACATGATCAAACTATATAAGAAAAATCTGGACATTTCTTTACGATAATTGACATATTATACAACTCAGTATAACATACTGAGTTAAATCAACTTCGATTAATTTAAACTGTAAAGATGTATAACACAAATTAAACAAACTGCCTTTCCATTGATTACTTAATAAAGTCAGTTTGTTTAATTGGCATTCACTTACTGTGTTAAGTTTTATAATTAACTACTTCACTTGTTATGGTGCATAATTATATTTTACTATCGAATCGTATCCAATGAATGGTGGTTTCTGCGTCTTTACAACACTATTAAAACAGTAATTTTTACAAATTTCTCTTTACTCTAAATTTCCCAGATAAATAACGATACCATTTTGACCACAGACACTGAACGTCGTACGTCACTGCTCATGAAGTTTTTCGTTTACTTGGTAACAATTTTTTCTAATAGTTTTATTGAGAACTCGTGAGACGTTGCTAACGTTTTGGTAATCCAATGTTATTATAATCTTATATTAAAACATCTGTTTTGCATTTGGACAAATTACTGTATTTTTAATACAAAAACGACATTATGTACACATATTAAACACAGCTTTAAGTTATGTTTTGGGACATACACTATTTTAGTTAAATATCTTTAGGTCTTTTAAGTAATAATGTGACGCACACTGATGTGCTTTCGAGACACCGTTATATTTGTTTGTTTTTCAATTTCGCGGATAGCTGAACGAGGGCTTTCAGCGCTAACCGTTCCCGATTTTGAAATGATATACTGGAGGTAAGACAGCTATTCAATACTATTTGTTGAAAATGTTTCATTCCATCTTTGAAAACGAGTAGTAGGATTTCCCAGTAAAAGCAAAGCTTTTTAATGCATAAAAACCGTGAAAGTTATGAAGAAGTGTCTTATTATAACAACCTGTTTGAACAAAAATAAACATTTTAAAAATGTTAAGGAAACAATAAAAGAAAACTATAAAACCAATTTGTTCCAGTACTTTTATTATTATTATTCGCTCCTTCTTCATCAGTAATTTCGTCTTCATGACAAGCCACACAGGCGTCAGCAGCAAAGGTAAACATTTATTTACTAAGTGTTAATTTTTATTGTTCTAACAACGTCTTTAGTGTTAAAAAACGTATTTATTTAATTAAAATTCCATATTTTTAAAAGTCTTTCATCTATTTGTGTTTAATGTGAACAGTTTAAAGTAACTGAGTGCCGTGTGTACTTACAACACCTGTCAGCAACTCTTCGGTATCCCCGACTACAATTGAGGTTCTCGGCTGGAACATACACTGGGGAAAACAACAGAGCGTTAATATTTTTCTTAGCACATCACCGTTGGAATTTTAAGGTTTTTCACAATGAGCACGATGCACTAGTTATAATATTAATTATGACTCACTCTGTAAAATAACAACATAAATGTTACTTTTCATGAGAAAAATAAAACGTGTTGAGCTTCAAAACAGTAAAATTTTGTTTCATTATGTTCTTTTTAATGGAGTTAACTAATGAAACTAATCACACAAACTTGGAAATTTATGAAATTACGCACGATCTTTTTTTTATTGGTACATTTGATTTCTGTTGGTGCTTTTCTTGTAAAATTCTTATTTGTCACAGTTAAACGTGAAACTGTTTATGTTAATATCAGTTGTGAAAATACAGGTTCTTTTGGGAAAATTACATTGGTAAAATGTATCAGTAAATTATTGTGTCTTACAAAAACAAAATATCAGATAATATCCTTATAATGCAGAAGTTGTATGAAATGCATTCCGAGAAAATTTTTCATTTGAAGTTAATATAAAAGCAAATACTTAATTTTTTATCAAGATAAATAATATTGCGATCTAACACCTTTCACTGTAAATTTAAAGTATTATTTATTCAGAATACTTTCTTAAAAAACTTCGTAGATATAATTTGTATCTTTACAGTTCATAAAATTTTACTTCAACATTAACAAGTTGAGTTCATTATATCAAAAAAACTTTGGAGCCTCATCGCTTCTCTCTAAAGGTTTACCATAATCCGTCTAGTATCTGATCATATAGAAATCTATAATTACTTCATCAGTGACGTGACTGCTATGTGTGTGTACATATCTAATTACTCAGCGGTTAGAAGATTGAGATATTTTTTTACGTTCTGTCGCCTGGGACACTTTAGCGGTTTTTATCCTGACATTTGTGTTTGTACGACCTGTTGCAGGTCTTTATATGAGGCCTGGCATGGCCGGGCGCGTTAAGGCGTGCACTCGTAATCTGAGGGTCGCGGGTTCGCGCTAAACATGCTCGCCCTTCCAGCCGTGGGGGTGTATAATGTGACGGTCAATCCCACTATTCGTTGGTAAAAGAGTAGCCCAAGAGTTGGCGGTGGGTGGTGATGACTAACTGCCTTCCCTCTAGTCTTACACTGCTAAATTAGGGACGGCTAGCACAGATAGCCCTCGAGTAGCTTTGTGCGAAATTTAAAAAAAAACAAACTTTATATGAATTGTTCTGGCGAACCAAAATTATTTTCTCGATGCTCTTAAGTACAAGAAATATCTTTGTTTCGAAAAATTTAAATTCTCATTTGTATATATTTTCATGATTTGGGCATATAAAAATTTACATTGGAAAGGTCTGTCACATACTTTTCCCAAAAGCAACAAATTTGCCCCCCAGTGGCTCAGCGGTATGTCTGCGGACTTACACGCTAAAATCCGGGTTTCGATACCCGTGGTGGGCAGAGCACAGATAGCTCATTGTGTAGCTTTGTGCTTAATTCAAAAACAAAAGCAACAAATTTTCGGTTACATCACACCATTTACGAAATGTTAAGCAATGTCATAAAGTTGTTGTGATAAATTCTGTTCTACAGTGACATTATATCATATTGAGTCACATTATATGCCAGGTTGCATTTTCAAAACATTTTGGTATGGCTTACTGATCCCTATAAACTGTAAAGTATTATTGCTATGAACATTAGTGGCAACCTCTGACTGATACTATATATTTATTACAAAAGTACCGACAAGATTACGCGTTCGTCTTTATCACTTCCCTGAAATAGCTCTTTTCAGGGCATCTTTAACATCAACTGATGGAATGTGATGCATCTTTCATAAGTATATTATAGCTGTCAATATCAACATCTGCACCTTGGAGTTGGGCAATATCACCCATTACTGGAGTCCTGATTGGTTGGACCATTATATGGACGAACAAAGAGTCGTAGGGTTTATCTTTAGAATGTGTAGTATTGATGGTAACATTTATAGTAATTATATGTCGATATGTTTATCACTACTTGTTCCTGCTTATACCACACTTCAACACACATTAAACCAATATAAAGAAACACTTTTATATCAAAATTAATAAACTTCAATAAATCTTTTTCGATGTATTATAATTTGAAGATGATACTTTTAATTTACAATATTTTATAATTTACAAAATATTCTGAGAGTACTAAGATAATGCAGATAGTGTTGATAAGAAATTACACGAAGGTTGTTAAAATATCATATGAAGATAAGACAGTTCAATTTTCATTACAATTAAATGACATAAAAGATAACGTATCGTTTTATGAACGAAATCGATAAAATCACAGTTTAATTAACGTAGATGAGAGTATTTTAAAATTCTTATCTGATGCAGTAACAACAGTTTGATCAGCAGAGACAATTCCATAAAGAAATTATTTACTTTGTAGGTGAACAAACGAATAATATGAATTATTTGACTCAATCAACTGAAAACCATGATTGGAAAAGTATCCAGATCATTGGTAAGTATCAATACATATAAAAAAAATCAAAATAAAATATATAAAACAAGAGCTGAGATGTTAGTTGTCAATGACAAAATTCAAAATAACTGACGGTAGTTTGATTTTACAGTGGGAAACAATAGATCGGTGTTAGCTAAGTTAGTAAATAATGTCTGAATAAAACAACATGTGAATCAAGTTTTACATGTATTTACACTAAAGTTATACAACGATGTTTAGAAGTACTTTTCGAGATTTGTGACTGAAATATATAAATCCCTTTCAAGTATCAGCCCCCAAATATATTCCCCCATCATGTTTTCGTTGTACACGCTCTCAAGTCACAAAAGCAAAGTTTGAAGAGAATAGGCCTTTTCCATTTACTTAAGGCATAAGCAATTAGGAAATAACATTTTGTCCCCAAGAACAAGAAAAGGTAAAAATTTTGTTATATAGTGTAATTTTACGTATACACAGGCAATTATTTTTATAATCAATACACATGGTGAAATATCAAACGAAAAGGTTATGGCTGAAAGAAATTTTAAAGCAAGATGGACGATTAAGATTTAGATGTTATTTCTGTTAAATTACTATCGTTTAATAAATAAAAATATGGTATACAAAAAAAAAACTTTGAATTTACCTCTGACATCATGTTTGTAATCACCTTCACGATTTTTGCATGTGTAAATTCCCGCGTCTTCAAATTGCACGTCGGTTAGCACTAATTTGCCACCGTATTTTATTTGCATTCTCTTATTATTAACAACTAGTTCATTGCGATTTGTGTACCAAATAACTGGTTCTTCTCTTCCTCTTTTATAAGCTTGGTCTGAACATGTTAATGTAAGAGTAGAACCACGTTCAGTTTCGTCGACAAATTTTAAACCTGAAACAAACAGGAAACTACCGAAAATGTAAAATAATTGAAAGTAATTAGCCATTGAAATATCTCTGCACTGTACGCTTGTAAGTCTCTCTCTGTATTGTTTCTAAGTGAAATATCAGCGTTTCTATGCGCACAAAGTATTCTTGTTTGAATGACGTCATGAACTGAGGTAACATTGGTTGGTGGAAAAAGTTTTACTGACAATAATGATTGTGAAATTTATTGCTTTCTGTTATTGCTTGAACTGAGAAGTTAAAATCATGTTTATGTTATGCAGTACCAACTCAAGTAATTTAGATTTAATAAACAATAACAACACTTGCCTCAGATTTCAACTTGAAATTTAGGTAAAAGCAAATAAAATTTATACGAAGTTTTGCTTTGTCTTGTCGGTATTTATGATATCAACCACAATAAGACTACTAACAGATGTTTCATGATACATATAAATTAAAATTGAGTAGTTATAAATGTATAAACATTGTAACCATATTTAAATTTTAAAAAATCAGTTAAAGAATATTCACACATATAACTTATGTAACAAATGCTGCATTCAATGGTGTTATATAGGGATTAATGACCACAATAGCTGTAATAATATTTTGTTCTTCAAAACTAATAAGATTTCAATAGTTTGTTTTTTGTATTTGAATTTCGCACAAAACTACTCGAAGGCTATTTATGCTGGTCGTCCCTAATTTAGCAGTATAAGACTAAATGGAAGGCAGCTTCTCATCACCACCCACCGCCAACTCTTGGGCTACTATTTTACCAATGAATAGTGAATTGACCGTCACATTATAACGCCCTCACGGCTGGGAGGGCGAGCATGTTTGGTGCAACCAGGATTCGAACCCGCGACTCTCGGATTACGAGTCGAACGCCTTAACACACTTGGCCATGATGGGCCAAGACTTCAATCGATCTTTCGTCCTAAAAACAGCAATATGTTCACTCCGCTGTTCATGGTTGCAGGTAAAATACTATCTAGTTTTGTTGTGTTGTTAAAATAAAGTTAATACCCTGAATCAAATAGGCCTAAGATTTATAATAAACATTTTGTAAATTGCAAATGCTACTTTCCCCTCAGGCCCAGCATGGCCAGGTGCTTAAGGCACTCGACTCATCATCCGGAAGTTGCGCGTTCAAATATCCGATATAATGTTACGGTCGATCCCACTATTCGTTGGTGAAAGAGCAACCCAAAAGTTGGCGTTAGGGGATGATGAATAGCAGCCTTCCCTTTAGTTTTACAATGCTAAATTAGGGACGGCTAGTGCAGATAGTCCTCGTGTAGCTTTACGCGATTCAAAAACAAACAAACCTATCTCTGAATTTGACGAAAAGATATATTGCTGCTAGATTTTTACATTGTTTATTTCTCAGTTAAACTACCAAAAACTGAGAAGAATAACATGCAAAATTAACGTATAAATCAATTACAAGGTAGTACATCAATGAAATCCTTTGTTAGATGTAATTTTTGTTACTGTGACACTTCGGTTTTTGAAACGCAGATTTATATTTCTATAAATGTTCAATTTCATAAATATCTTGTTACATATTTCTCTTCGTCTTTGAAGTGTGTTCTTGGATATTAATGGAGGTCCACAGTGCAGCTTAACAGTATGGGATTCACTGAAGTGGGACTTCACGTATAAGTCTTTGGGCCCTTTTTATTATGCTGACGTTTCAATAAATATTTCCAGAAAGATGTCTAGGAATTTGTGTCATTCGCTTATTCTAGATTTTTCTGCACGCCTATACAATGCGCATGCACATTATTATTCTGTACAGAATAAATTTGAGCATCACTTGCTGTCAGCGGCAGTTCAGTTTTTTCATGTTAAGGGCGGGTACATACTTTTTACAGATCCTTTTATTATGTGTGACAAAAAATGTGTGATGACACTGAACCAAAGAAACGTAACTCGCACGAGACAAAGGAATAAATATGTAAGACTGTAACATAAAAGAACCAGTAAAAACAGTATTGAATGGCTACCAACTGTTTTGCCTCGAAAACAATCCTAAACAAAAGGAGCTCTCTAATGGTGAATATAGAACGTCTGCTATCAATATGATTAGAAGATTGCAATCAGAAACGAATTCCTTTTGGTCAAATGGAAATTCGAACGAAAGCTACGAGTATTTTAAACGCCTTAAAAGAGAACGAGGGAGAATGGGGAACGAAACATTTTCGGCAAGCCGTGATTGGTTCTTTCGTTCAAAAAAAAACATCTCTAGTTTGCATAATATTCGTATTGCAGGCGAAAGTTCAAGTGTAGACAAAGATGCTGCTGAAAAATTTCTAAATGAATTTATAGAAATTATTAAAAAGTACGGTACAAAGATTGTTTGTTTTGAAATTTCGCACCAAGCTACTCGAGGGCTATCTGTGCTAGCCGTCTCTAATTTAGCAGTGTAAGACTAGAGGGAAGGCAGCTAGTCATCACCATCCACCGCCAACTCTTGGGCTACTCTTTTACCAACGATTAGTGGGATTGACCGTCACATTATACACTCCCACGGCTTGGAGGGCGACGCGGGCACAAACCCGCGACCCTCGGATTACGAGTCGCATGCCTCAACACGCTTGGCCATACCGGGCCCTCTTGACAATGATACGCTCTTCAATTTATACCAAGATCGGGCACATCAGGAAGAAGAAATGTCCAGAGTATAAAGAAAGTGCTAGTGAAGAGCGGGAAAAGTAATTTCCATTGCATAAACTTCACAAAATGTTTCGAGCAAAGGAAATTGCTTCAGACTTATTTATGAATCACGATCCAGACATAGTGCACAGCATTAATGCCAGACAAGCGTCAGAAAATACCATTCGATGTAACCGAGAACTTCACGAAGAAAAAAAATGGTGAAACTTAGATTAGTTAGATTTTTTTAATAAGTAAATTTTTAGTTTTCCTTTTTTTTTAAATAAAATTTTTATTGTTTTAATTTTTCAAAATAAAGTTCATCAATCAATTTCGTTGTTATTTCAAAAAGGTGTAATGAATAAATATCAAACACTTAAATGAGGTTAAAAAGATCAATGGCCATTAAAAAATTAAAAACTTTATAAATGTGGACAGTTTGAGAAAGACTTCGCTGATTGATGTTTCAAGTTGAATTAGGTGGTCCACGGTGGAGTGCTGTCGTCGTAACCTACACTGGGTGGGCGAGAGGAAGTTGTTTGATTCGAGGAACCAAATAAGACGAGCATTAACCATCCCCTCTAAAATCTTACAGAGACAGCTCGTCAAAGCAATTGGACAGAAATGTGAAGGAATCTCGGGATCTTTTCCCGGCTTAGACAATGGTAAGATAATAAATAGCCTGAAATCAAGCATTAGGCAAAACATTCTCTTCCAAGATCCGATTAAACACAATTAGAAGAATATCAAGAGAAACAGGAGAAAGATGGTGCAGCATGTCATAGTGTACATCATCAGGTCCAACAGATGTACTGCCAAACCGATGAGGGCCATTTTCCGTTCCACCAGTGTAAAGGGGAAATGATGTCAAAGAGACAGTCGGTTCGAAAGGAAAGAGGTTAATGCTCTGCCGTAGTCTTAATGGCCAAGAAGGTAGAGGAACAAGCAGAAGTGCTAGATACCAGCACCAAGAGTATCAGCGATGCTTTGGTGCTCTGAACATCAGCGACCTCTTGGCCATCAGAGAGTAAGATGGAGAGGGGGACAGATTTGTAGTGCCCACTGACCTTTCGAATCCTGTCCCATATGACCTTGGAACTGGTGGTAGAAGATATGCCAGTTGTGAACTTAATCCAAGATTACTTTTGGCATCGATGTCTTACCCACCTAGCATGTGCACGAGCCCCTTGGAAAGCGATGCGGTTCGAAAGTGTGGGATATCTACAGAAAGTATCCCA
Source organism: Carcinoscorpius rotundicauda (assembly GCA_011833715.1). NCBI lineage: Eukaryota > Metazoa > Arthropoda > Merostomata > Xiphosura > Limulidae > Carcinoscorpius > Carcinoscorpius rotundicauda. The sequence goes on along the minus strand of VWRL01001548.1, from coordinate 1,869 downwards.
GGCCCGGTTTTGAGCCTTCTGTGCCAAGTGGCAAGCAGGATTCCACCACGGATGAGGATATTGTGGAAAACGTGTCGAGGTTTTAGGAATACACTGAGCAGCTGATTGAATAATACAGTCAGTTACCGCTGCCACACAGTCGTCTATTGATGGCTGATTTATGATGGCAGGATCAACTTCTGTGAAAGCAGTTAAAGTGGACCAGTCTGCCTGATCCAGCTTCCACCAGGGCACGCGGGTAGTGTGGCATCGTCCACGTCTAGTCTCACTCAAAAGTATAGGAAAATCACTGCCTAGTGGATTACTGTCAACCCTCCATAAAATATGAAAAAATAATGAAGGGGAGCAAACCGAGAGATCAATAGCAGTAAAGGACTGACTACGTACGTGAAAATAAGTAGAAGAACCAGTATTGAAAAGAGAAAGATTGTGATCAGAGAGCATACGCTCTACAGAGTGACCCCTCTCATCAAAAACAGCTCTTCCCCAAAGAGGATGATGTCCATTAAAGTCCCCCAGAATTAGAAATGGAGATGGCAACTATTCAACGAAAGCATCAATGTCTAACTGATCATATGTCTCTCCAGGGGACAGGTAGAGAGATCAAGAAGTGATGGTATGACCCAAGAAAACACGGATGGCTATGGCCTCCAAGGGTGTGTTGAGTGACAAAGCCTGGATGGGCACATGCTGATCAACCAACAGTGCCACCCCTCCATGTACTCGTCCATCACACAACCTGTCATTTCTGTGCAGAGAAACTGCCGAATGGTGATTGTATCAGCAGGTTTTAGAAATGTTTCTTGTAAAGAAACACATACAGGATGGTAGGAAGCAATCAGTGTTTTGATGTCATCCAAATTAGAAGGTAAACCTCGACAGTTCCATTGTGTCAAGGTGGCCATTTTTAATGATAGGAAGGCGAAGTGGTTGGAGAACACTTTTGTTTATGACCACGTCGTTTTCCCTAACTGTCCTTAGTCGGAGGAGGTCTACTGACCTCCATGGATCCTGTCCTGGGTCGATTGGGCAGGTCTTTGTTGTTGGAAGGGGATTCCACTCACTGAGGACGCGAACGAATGATTGCTTTGCTTGGTGGTGTTGGAGAAAAAGATGTATCAGTGGAAATGCCTGTATTTGAGCCAAAACATGTGGATCTTGTGATTTGTTGGACTGTATGGGAGAAACAGAGATGGTCGTTGAAGTCGATTCATCAACCTTTTTAACTATGGAGATCAAAACGCTTTTCATTTGTTTTGAAAAAGATTCTCTTGGAGGTACAGAGAGATCTGTCTGCACTCACACTGTAGTTTTGAAACGATGTGCAGCAGCACGTGACCGAGATGGAGTGGCAGACAGCAATTTCCGAGCCTAAGGATAACTAATGTTATGGGTCGTCTTCAAATGCTGTACATCTTTTTCCTCCAACCATTTTGGGCAAGAAAGAAAGTAGGAAGGGTGGGAACCATTGCAGTTGATACAATGTGGGTCCGTGTGACACTCATAGGCATCGTGGCCCTTGCCACCACAATGCGCACATGTCAGGAACCACGACAGGACGTCTTTGAGTGGCCGAACCTCTGACATTGAAAACATCAAAGATGGTTTGGAATGTACGGCCGTACCCTGCAACTTAGATAACCTGCCTTGATGGTGGCAGGTGCACATGGTGATGTAAATGTCAAAACGAGGATATTTGTCGGCAGTGTAACTTTGTCTTAGCGAGTGGAGATGAGCCTCACTGCAGAAAGTCAGTGAGTGGAGAGACCAGTGAGAATCTCTGACTCGGGGACGTTCTTAAAATCCCTTTTAACAATAACGCCTCGTGATTAATTCAAAGTAGCATGAGGGGTAATCTCAATAGATACA
>VWRL01001547.1:0-27284 GCA_011833715.1 Carcinoscorpius rotundicauda | reverse complement strand
ATATCACGAGCACAATTAGATCATTTGTATAGACTCAAAGATGGTCAACTTTCTTCTTGGACAACAGAAAAGTTTCACCAAGTTTCCATGTTTCCTCTGTATGTGGGACAGCCGAGCACGAGACAAACATTGGGTCCAGAAGGACTGGCCTATTTGTGACACCCTTGAAGCAGGCATGCCAAATATCATACAAGACCCAATTTTAAGCAGAGATAAGACCATCTTTCCTCCTCTTCACATCAAATTAGGTTTGATGAAGCAATTTGTCAAGGCACTGGAAACCGAAGGTGAATGTTTCCAACACATCATCACAGCTTTACCGGGGTTATCATTTGAGAAGATCAAAGCAGGCGTGTTTGATGGCCCAAAGATTCGAACCCTAATTCGTGATGATCAGTTTGTTGCTAAGATGACCGCTTTAGAAAAGGCAGCATGGTTATCCTTTGTGGCAGTCGTTCAGAACTTCCTTGGAAACAATAAGGCGGAGAACTACAGTGAACTTGTGAACAGAATGCTCCTCGCTTTTCGTGATCTCGGGTGCAACATGAGCATCAATCTTCATTTTTTGAACAGCCACCTTGATAAGTTTCCTGACAACCTGGGGGCTGTGAGTGACGAACAAGAAGAACGATTCCACCAAGACCTAAAGGTCATGGAAGAACGCTACCAAGGGCGCTGGGACAAAAGTATGATGGCTGACTACTGCTGGAGCATTAAACGAGATTGTCCAGATGAAGTGTACAAACGCAAATTCCTACCTGAATAAAATACACAAACAAATTGATAAGCTATTCCTATAATTTCGTTTAATAACGAAAAATTAAAAAATAAATAAAATTGTCAAATTGCATAAAATCTGTAGCTTGCAGACAAAAACCGACTTCATATTTGAAATCAACACACTCAAATTGACTATAGAAAGGTCTTTTTTTAAATGCAACAAAATGAGTGTTCCCCAGATAGCTATCTATCTTCAGTCTTGCCTCATACCGCTAAATTAGGAACGGCTAGCGCAGATTGTCGTCGAGTAGCTTTGCGCGAAATTCAAATCAAATCAAACCATTAATGTTGAATAAATATTCAAGAAAAAATCTCAAATAAAAGTCTTGATCTCAAACTAAAGCTGAAAAAAAAAATTTTACAAAAATATTTATGGTGAAGTAAAACGGATTGAAAACTCTCTAGACGTTATATACATATCACCATTACAGGAGGCTTAATAGTATTTCTTTGATTTGTTGATCCAAACTGTGTTGATAAGTATTAAATATATGAAGTTGAAGTTTACAGAAGAGGGCGTACGGTCAGTCAATGACTGCATTAGACCTTTACGTCATAGATCTTTTTTTCAGCTTCATGTTTGGCAAAAAAAGAAATCATTAACCCGTATATACAATCTCACTGAAAGTTGCAAAGATAACAAAAATGCATATTCTAGAGAACAAAGAAAAAGACTGCTTTGTTTTAATAATCTTTGAAAAAGTTATTTCGTATCTGTTTCCAAATACATACTATCTTTCAGGAGAATGATGCGGAAAACTGCGTTTGACAGCTTTCTCTCTACCTGATAACTTTATTTTGTTACAAATAAGGCCCACACAAACAAGTTTGTAACATCTTGGGCTAACAACATATGCAGAAGTTCGTAAATATATTGAAAATTAAGTATGACACATGATGTGATAAGCTGTCAGGTTTTATTTAATCATTGTTATCTGTAATCCACAGCCTATTTTATGTTACTATTAGATGTGAAGCAGTTAATTGTACGATTAGGTTTAAATAACATTTGTCTTTTTTATTGTTCTTCCTGTTATTTGATAGTTTACATAATTGTAGTAACTCACAGAAAGCTCATTTATTGGACAGTAAATATTTTCCTTTTATCCAATCATCAGAAACTTCCACGAATCATTAAACACAGAGCTCGTATGATACAAGCCTTACAACCAAAGTAAGGGTTCAGTAAAAATATTATACACGAAGTGATTCCAAGCATGAATTCTTTAAATTTATTTATGTGTTTATTCTTTTCTCAGCGAATTGAAATAATTTTAAATTTTATCGTGTGCTGTTCTACATAATTAAATTTCTAAACTGTTGTATGAAGAGATAAGTCCATCATGTTTGATCAGTTTGGATTTAACCGTATTTTACTAGCAGAATTTGTACCTTACAGAAGGTAGTTAACTCTATCTTTAAATTTTATATCCATTTTCTTTGTGATTCATTATGAGTTTGTTTTATGGCACAGTATATTCCTAGTCAGTGAGGTTTATTAAATTATTTGCATTAAGTATTTAGCTAAATTTTAGCCCCGATTTATGTAAGTTTCTTACTTTGACGATAAACTATTCTCACTTAATGTATATATCTGCTTCTAAACAAACATAATATATATTAAATTAGAAGCTTTATTTTGTTTTGTTTTTTTTAATTTCGCGCAAAGCTATACGAGTGCTATCTGCTCTAGCTATTCCTAATTTAGCAATGTAACAGTAGAGGGAAGACAGCTAGTCATCACCTCCCACCGCTAGCTCTTGGTCTACTTCTTTTACCAACAAATAGTGGGAATGACCGTCACATTATAACGCTTTCACGGCTGAAAAGACGAGCATGTTTGGTGCGACGGGAGCTCGAACCCGCGACTCTCAGATTACGAGTCGCACGCCTTAACCCATCTGGTTAACAACAGAAGCCAAAATCAGTCAACATTTAGTGTTGTCTGAAAACATCAAATGAAATTGTTTCCAAAAATGTTAGAACATGATAAGCTTTAGTTAAACAAAATTAATTAAATTATTGTTGAAACAATTTTTTTTTTACATATAGATTTTACATTCAAGTTGGATTGCATTTTAAAATAACCATTCCAGTTTGTTGTAAGTTACAGATTTATTACATTATGATGAAACTTGTTTAAATAGACGGCAACTGTCCGTTGTATAGAAACACAAGTACTGAGGACAACACTTTAAAAATCTAGGTCCTTTCGTCAGGACTTGAAGACAAAGGCGAAAGATTTCTGGATTATGTTCTCTGTACTTGTGTTTCTCTCAAATTGAACCAAATTTCACTATGAATGTTTTGTCTATAAAATTTACCAAAGAAAGGTTATATTAAATCCCATTAGTATTTAACTGTACAATCCAATATTTTTATTGATACTGAAAGACACCCACCTTTGCTTGAGCCAGGTCTATGGATTCTGTTATAGTTTCATCTAGTCCATATTTATTCTTTAGTTTTGACGACACATTTTCTTCCAATGTTTTGATTACCTAAAGTGTTTTCAAAGGTAAACTTAACCAAACAGAAATTATGGTTAAACTGATTAAAAGCCTAAAAGATTTTTACTAAAATACTGAGGACTGGTAAATCGTGTATAATTAAAGACTGAGAATGAAAGAACATGCTTAGATCGATCCGTTGGTTTTGTATTTCATGTGTGCTCTTTAAGACAAAGTTTTAGTAGATTTCTAAGTTCTAATTATCTTTCATAGGAACTAATGTGATTAGTTCAAATCTGTATGAAACTCAGCATGCATTTTAATTCGTTCCTTGTGCTTGTTTTGTGGTTAGAAGCAAATCTACACAAACTAAATTATGGTGAAAACAAGGTATTATAAGCTCTGCATTCAAGTTATAACTTTTCAGATGTGTTGCGCAAATAGGAAACTTTGGAAACAATAACGATTTTTAAGACCAATAATATAAATATTTATGAGAAAAAGCAATTATGAATATTTTATCAAAAATGCCGTAAGTATGCAAGATGTATAATATAAGTTTCATTGATTTTTATTCATAGTTTATAATAAGTTTGACAGTTTTACTGAACATTGACTTGTAAATTACAGGCACATGTATTCACTGTCTTACCAATAATAACAGAAATAAGTTTACTCATTTGAACACAACGGAGAAACATGAAATATTACTCGTGTGATATCTACTTTAATAACAATAAATATATTGTTTTTATTTCTAGCCATATTCACAGTACTAACTATTTCACATTGTATAAATCGATACCTTAAAATAAGTGTTTTATTTCTAGTGTTATCGATGTCATATCTCGTTTTCCTGAGTATAGAAAATGGGGGAACAGACCCCACTTATATACATACGTTTTGTCGTTTATTCTAGTTTAGTATTTATTTATTAGAAAAGAAAAACAAGAAGAAACTGCCTTGGGTAAGTTGCATTTTCTTAATATCTAGACACGTGATAATCATATTTAGGCTTTTACACAATTTACGCTATTTGTTAATCCTAGAATCATTTTGTTTCATAGGAACTTGGTACACATGATAATAATATAACTTGCTATACAATAAATGATTCGGCTTGCTTTAGGATTGATAATAATTCGATTAATGAAATTTCGGAAGTAGTATATCTGCACAATATTTACTTTTACAAATCTTTCTGCCATTTTATTGTTTCTTCCAAAACAGTAAACCACAAAAAAATACGAAAGAAATCGCACCTCTGATTTGTATATAATTTATTTCACAGAATTTCTCAAAAGGGGCACACCAATATGGATCTCCAGTTATGGTTTCACCATTTATTTCATTTTTCTTTTAAAAATATCACCCCTCTTTTATAGATTTCTGCCTACTCCATTTTATTTATCTGACGTTTTGGACGTTTTGTTGTTCCAAACTAAATGGAAATTCAAGATGCCGACTTTCGTAGCAGGTAAACCAGTTTGTTAAACAGAGATGTCTTACCTTGTTTTGAAATATAACTGCCAGAATTCCTACTGCAGTCTCGCACCCAAGAATAAGGAAGAGGAAAATGAAATACTAGAAAACCAGTAATATATCATTAAAAGATGCTTCTGTTAAGAGTTCATTAAAAATATCAAGTTTTTAATGTTAAGTTTTAACGAGAAAACACAACATTAAACTTCACTGTTCCTACTCTATTAACCGACAACTTTAGTATATACAACTTAAAAACTCAAAAGTTCAATAATTATAATTACCTTTTGAAGTGATTTCATTGAACAATCAATGTTTTAATTGAAATGTTAAGGTTAGGGACTCTCTTTGGTTTTATCATCCCAATCATAACTTTCTGGTGTCAGAAGAATATAACAGGCAGGTTCTTGATTTAAGAGCGTTTAGTTTGTTTTTAATGCCCTTGTTTCAACCTGTTGATATGTCACAGATTAACAATGACAATGTCACCTCTGAATTTTCAGTTTTCGGTCTGTATTTAAAGGATATCGTAAAACACACTTTATTGTTTCGGTTTGTTGGTAAGTGATAACGTAATGTCGTTTGAACAAGGAAACTAAAGATTCAATCTTACCGTAACTAGCATACACTTGCTCTCTCTAACGGCTCCACAACAGCCAAAGAAACCGACGACAAACACGAGTCCCCCAACTCCAATCAAAGCATAGGCCAGGTAGTGTATTAAAGCGTAACTACCGTCAGTGTAGAACAGGCGATATAGTGTAACTTTGTCTGTGTCGACCAAAAAATATATACCAGTACCCAGCATGGCAGCCCCGGAGAGCTGTTAGAAAATAGATGCGTAATAAATATTAGTGCTGTAGAACCACTAGAAAGTTATTTTCTTTCTTCATATTATATCAATTAAATTACACTCTCAGGTTTGTAAGTTACAATTAAAGTTGGATTAATTGTGTTAGACGGTTCACAGTAGTTCACTTTAATTTTCTTTTTATTCCATTTATCTGGACTATGTTAATTAGACCATCATATTTTAATACATTTTATATGATTTTGTTATTCATCCAATTTGGTTTCCCAGTGCATCAGCGGTATGTCTGTGGACTTACAATGCTAAAAACCGGGTTTCGATACCTGTGGTGCACAGAGCAAAGATAGCCCATTGTGTAGCTTTGTGCTTAATTCAAAACAACATCATTTAATTTGTTTTCATAAAACGTTAACTTTTTAAGCACTTTCTGTATTCTTCCTACATAAGATTCTATAACTAAACAGTAACGCTTGGCATTGTAATATTTCTTAAATGCTTAAGCTACTTTAAAGTTACATTGTCGAAACAATTTAATTAGGTTTTGTTGTTTGTTAGAATGTTTAGAAAACATTGTATAAAGGTTTACTTATAATGATGTGATGATTTTGAAAATGAAAAAAAGGCTTCTTGAGCAGCGATTTGTGGCAAATAAAATACAGATTTGAAATGTTACTTGTACACGCCTCTGATTTTAGGCCATAGTGAACAACATGAGAGGAACAAAACAAGAACATCTTCAGTTAACTTGATTGTGATAACGGTATTTCGGCATATTATTTTGCAATAGTACTTTCTTATATAAATTTAGACTTATGTAAATCTCTTAAACTGGCTTATTTTGTGAGATATTTTTCGGATTATGGCCGAATATATCGCTAACGGTAAATAAAGGTACTCAAATGATGAATCAAAGCATTTTAGTAACCTCAGCCAAAACTAAGTATTAAATTACATCTCTTCATTCGTGAGCTAATGTTTAGTTATTAACTCTGCTTTGAGTAGATGTTGATAATCACATCCAAAGTAACGAACTCACCAATTGCTGCAAAACGAGTTTAACAAGGAAAATAAAGAACGAAACTGTGTAGAAGACAAAAAAAAGAAAATAATGACGGAAAGGTTTGTGTTAGGTTTGAAGGAAAGAAACATGATGTTAAATACGGCAATTATTAGTGCAAACCCCAAAATGTACGAATTATAGTGCTGTAACGAATTTGTATTTGTATTGTATAAATAATAGATATTACAATGTTTATTCAGTCAAAATAAATGACATATTTTAACACTTTGACGAATTAAAAGTATTTCCATTTTAAATTGAATGCTATATTTAGTTTTTAACTGTGCTCTGCTTTATTTTTATTTAACATAGTTCATAAACACTATTGCATAAATTGAACGATTTGTAATAAACTTGGAAACGTAATATATATGAAATGTTAATTTCCCAATGTCGAAATACGTACACGACTGAAACATCTGAAGAGACTGGCGGGATTATTTGTCCTTAATTTGTAAAAGGTGAATTTTAAGAGTTTAGAAACATTTTCTAATATTTTTAAAGTTTAACCGAACTGTTTCCTGCGTGGCCTTTGAAGATGTTTACAGTTTTTAAAGCCTTTTTCTTATAAATTCCGTCTTATTCTTCTTGAGCTGCATTCTGCGTCTGTTAGGACCTTAATCTGGTTCGACGATCGGCTGGTGTCTTGCCGGACAACCCGTCGAATCCTCCTGTTCAACGCTGGCGAAATTTTCTTGGGCCGACCACAGGGTCTTTTAAAAAATTTACAACAGCAGTTTTACTACGCCCAAACGCATCAGCGATGGCATGTTGAGAGATAACTTGCTTTTGCAGCTCGACAATTCTGCCACGTTCAAGCTCTGTCAACTTTTAAGCCTTTGCCATGTTTTTACCCAAAGTAACACAGGAGGTATCAATGGGAAATGTTGGCAGCGCTAATGCTTGAATACAAATGACAAAATTTCGTTACGTGTTTACCGATTAACGCTTCGTTTCAGTCTTAAAGCAGACCAGCTTTTAGCAGCTGGTATTTAAGCTAATCTCATAGTGTTCACATTTTCCCTATTAAATGCTAAAAACGTTTTTTATTTTTATTTTCCCCTTTTTTTATTGTCATCTTCATAACGCAAAATGCATATATTTTATGCTTATTGGCCTTAAGATTTTGGCCAGCAGCGTATGTATCAAGCTAAGTTGTCTTTACGCGTCGTTTGGTTTGGTTTTGAAGGAAGCTCGTCATCACCACCCAACGCCAATTCTTAGGCTACTCTTTTGTTAACGAATAGTGGGATTTAACGTCAATTATAACGACCCCACGGCTGAAAGAGCGAGTATGTTTGGTGTGACGGGGATTTACGCGTCGTAAAGGGTAGGTAATAACAATACATTATAATACACGTATAGCGATATCTAAATAAAAATAAACAAACACAACCTGATGGAGAATGCGAAGCTCTATGTCAAGGTCAACTATTTTCTAATAAATTAATATAAATCAACAGTTACACAAATTACTGAATGTTTTATATTATAATTTTTATTGTCTATTTTTTAAAACAACAGCACAAAAACAAAAGCATGAGACAAAATGTTAAACTCAAAATTTGTGTAAAACAAGAATATCGACTGAACATAGACTTACCCAGAATATCAAATTGAATGCTATAAGGACACCTTTGGCACATTTCGCTCCACAGCCCAACGCCATCTTTCAATAATTGAAGAGCGATGTCCAACTTCGAACCTATTTGTATAATACACATTGATATTAGATTTACTATTCATGTATTTTTCACGCTACATGTTACATAAAACGTCTTCAAGCGTAAATAATAGTACTGTACTATCATACTACAAAGGAAACAAGTTACCACGGTAATGTACCTTTTCAAGTTTTTAGTTCAAGTCTAGATTTCAGGGTAAACGGAATGTCTAATTTCTTTCGAGTTATCAGCTGCCCATTCATCTATAAAGTGACACGAGAACACGATTACATTCTTCATACAGATTACAAAACAAAATCGAATACAAATTTCGGACATACAACTTCAGATATTTTGTGGATTTCATATTTCATATAAATGGTTCAGGATAAAATTTCGAAAAAGCTGTAAAGAAAATACTTTTGGTTATTTCATCAACCGAAAACGAGTTAGAACATGTTTCAGGTAATGACATCAATAATGTATAACTGTACTAACGTTACGTGTGGCCCGGCATGACCAAGTGTGTTAAGGCGTGCGATTCGTAATCTGAGAGTCGCGGTTTCGCATCCCCGTCGCGCCAAACATGCTGGCCCTTTTAGCCGTGGGGACGTTACAATGTGACGATCAATCCCACTCTTCGTTGGTAAAAGAGTAGCCCAAGAGTTGGCGGTGGGTGGTGATGACTAGTTGCCTTCCCTCTGGTCTTACACTGATAAATTAGGAACGGCTATCACAGATAGCCCTCGAGCAGCTTTGCGCGAAATTCACAAACAAACGTTACGATAATAAAAAGGTTATTACCCCTGAAGTAAAGACAAACACGAGCCGTAATTAGAAAGCACAGCAGGAGGTATCCATTAAGACGTAAAAACTGAGAAATAAAAGAGTATTTTTTGCATCACGAACAAACAGTAGTCAATCACACATCTTTCTGAACGACACTTGGCTCAGCTCCAGTTCTAGATGCGGGAATTTATCACTATGATCTGTTCTTTTTACTTTAGAGGCAGACAAGTTATGTGAACCAGACGCAGAGTGAGTGACCTGACTGCTTGGTGTAACAGAACTGGATCATTTATCCTCTTTACAGTTTTCTAACTGATGTATTTCCTACGTAACTGTTCATGCTCATTAGAAAATAATCGTGTTATTTTTCGTCGGATCAAAAACTAGATCAGAAGTTTGTAAAACATATATTGACCGAGTTCTAATCACTAATCAAAATAAGTTGAGTGCAACGATGCCTGATATGCATGTACAAGTATGTAGATTTGAATGGTTCTAAAATATTAAACTTCATTTGCAAGTCTCACTTTATATTTTATGCCAAACTTTAATGACAAGAAATTATATTTCTCTTGATCGACGTAAAGTATATCTTATGATTTTACCTCTTTGATTAATATGCCTAAGGTGACTGGAATACAGTAATACCTAAAACGTTTTCAATTAAAATAAATTGTGCAGTAATACCTTCAAATTCTTTTAAACAAAGTAAATATGTGGCTGCTATATTTTGCTTCAATTGCTGAGAACTATGTGGCAAGAGTTAGTTTTGTTGTGTTCATTATGTTACTGAATTTTGTTTTGAATAATGCCCCTATTTTTGATCTCCAAGTTAGTTTGTTTTAAATTTCACACAAAGCTACTTGAGGGCTATTTGCGCTCGTCGTCCCTAATTTAGCACTCTAAGACTGGAGGGAAGGCACCCACCGCCAACTCTTGGGATACCATATCACCAACGAATAGGGGAATTGACCGTCACATTATAACGCCCCCACGGCTAAAAGAGTGAGGACGTTTGGCGTGACGGGGATGTGAACCCACGACCATCGGATTACGAGTCGCAAGCCTTAACCCACCTGGCGATGACAGGCCTCCAAGTTAGACAATCTCATCAGATGCTGAAAAATTAATGAGTAACTCGCAGTTAAAAACGTTTTTACTTGATAATGTGATGATTACTTTATCACATTAAGTGTGGATGACACGTCTTAACAGTTTTTGCCCAAATATTCATTAACGCATCTATCTAGAAATTAGTATGAGAACGGACTGCTTAGTGAATAATCTGATAAAAGTAAGTTTCAGCTTAAAGATAAAACGTCTTATATCCCTATATCTTAGGCAAAATAATTCTATAAATATTTACAATCCAATATATTAGAGTTTAAATACCGGTTTTTCATAGAAATTTTCTTTCATACTATCTGGCTATACAGATATGCTTAATCACTGAGTGTCAACTAATATAATTTATATTTCAAAACTGACTTCACGTTTAGCTATTTAGTTATTTTCAAATTCAGGAACTGACAAGTAGTTGCACATTAAAAATGTTCAGACATTTCTTTATAATATTATATCGAATTTGCAGTTTCATTCATCAAACTAATATATAGTATTAGGCAAACTGAAACCTAGCCATATTGGAATGCATTCACTGCAAACTTTCATTTTAATCTAAATATATAAAAAACTTGAGATAAAGTTATAGTTCTGTTAACATAATGTTACTTAGTGAGTTACGACTTGTTGATACTAGAATATTTTGTACTTTAAAAAAATACCATATGCTAATTTGAGAACATTCGCTGAATTCAGGAACAGTATCTTAGAAAATATATTTAAATTAGGAAGGTGTCGCCACAAATGTCAGGCCCGACATGGCCAGGCGGTTTTAAGGCACTCGACTTGTAATTTAAAGTTTATGGGTTCGACTCCCTGTCACATCAAACTTGCTTGCCTTTTCAGCCGTGATGGGCGTTATAATGTTACGGTCAATCCTACTATTTTTTGGTAAAAGAGTAGCCTAATTGTTGACGGTGGGTGGTGATGACTAGTTTTACAATGTAAAATTAGGGACGGATAGCACAGACAGCTCTCGTATAACTTTGCTCGAAATTTAAAACAAACAAATATTAAATTTTCGTAGCGTCATTAACAGAAATTTGCTTTTAACCCGCATCAAGCTTTAAGATCACTGAGAGTACCTGTGGGTCAGATTTAGTTGTATAATGGCTAGCTGAAAGAATGTGAGTGTAAAAAAAATCAGGTGAATGTTTAGAGTATTCCTGTTATGAGTAATACACGAGTATAAAATAATTTTGCAGCTAAAAGAAAATTCCATATGAACGTTGTTTTCGATTCTTTTCTTGGTAGTGTCTCGAAGGCACACACATCGTGTCTCGGGTTAACTTGCACTTATGGGCTTTACAAATACCTTCTGGTTGCAACGTTGCTCAAGACTTGAGTTATCGAAGTTAGAACTAATCGAACACGGACCAACTTGGCAGGAAGCCAAACGTTTTGAGTGCAGTGACGAGTTAGGAACTGGAAAGCAATGCGAACGTTAAAAAATCAGTGAAAACGGAAATCTTTCTTGCAATAGAACCAAAAGAAAATAAAAACCCTTTATGAAAGGAAAGCGAAGAATATAAAGGAACTAAGGCGTAGTAAGTATAGATGACGTACATATACTAATATCTTTAACTGTCACTTGAAATGTAATGTAAAAGCCAACAAAAACATACAAAGACTATATATATAAACACCTTATGGAAATAAGATAGACTGTTTTTGTCCAACGATTTAGAACGTGGGGAGTGTATATCATACTTTCAAAGATATAAAATTAATTCAGGTGGTATAAAATTCAACTATGATATATTTATTGACACTAAATCACTGTAAAAACACCATTATTAGCACCAAGTGTCACATTTTCATGTTTACAAAATGTATTGTTTACACCCATTCACATTCAAAACGAATTATTCTTAAATATTTTAAAGGTTTCATCTCAAAAAGTAAGCTATAGAATGTAAATGATTAAAGTGATGTGAAACACGCAAGAGAAACAAAATACCTTAATAACAAATACTTGTTTTTGTTTAGGAGGCAAACAACTAAAATTTATATATTTTTTTGTCAAAAATTAAGGTATAATATCGTAAGCTATGGGAAGACCGCAACAAAAAGACAGTAAATCGCCATATGATTGTAATTCTCTGCCACAAAGTGACTGATAATTGTGGCTGAAACAGCTATTCTCTTAACACTCCTATCTTTTCATACTAAGTTGATTAAGACCTCTATTTAAGACAAGAAAGGAAATGAATAAATACAATGTTCATTATTTTCTATCTAAACATGAAGAAGGTGACAAAAATTATCTCATTAACTGTAGACCTATTAGTTTTGCATTAGTTGTGGGAAAAGTCTGGTAGAATATGATTTTTAAGAAATTTAATAAAGTTTAAAATTTGGCTGGGTAGTCAGCAAGGTTTATTTTGGGGAAGATTTTGCCTTACTAATTTTTCGATATTCTTGCGAAAATGAGGGTGCGGATGTGGATTTGACGTATCTTGATTTTCAGAAAACGTCTGAAAAGGAAACACTTGAAAGGCTTGTTAAAATATTATTTCTGTATGAGGAACAGGTTGACTTATTAGATAGAAAACTAGCTAAATGGAAAAAAAGATGATGTTTTATATACAGAAATGCAGAATACCAGTCTAAACAGATTTAAGTTGCAAGGGTAATTGGTTATGCCACATTTGGAGTACTGTAATCAGTCTTGGACTCCTCATGTTAAAATAATGTTTAATCGTTGGAGGTGGTTCAAAAGAGAGCTATAAAGATGATATATGGGATAGAAATTTTGTCATATGAAGACAGATTAAGATCTCTGAACTTTCTTTGTTCTTGAAAAAAAGGTAGGGTTAGAGTAGTTTTTATTGAAGTGTTTAAAACTAATAGTGTAGATGCATCAATTGTTCGTTTCTAATGGTGAAAAAGATAAAGTTCAAGGACACGTATAAATTTTGGCAGCTTAGGAGTCATCTTAAGCCAAGATAGCTTTATTTTTGAAAGAGGGTGGTTAAACTTTGGAAAGGTATGAACTAAAATGTGGTAAATGTAGTTAATCTAAGGAAGCTTAAGGGTAGGCTTGATAAATATTTGAATGACAAGATCTGCCTTTGAGTTTTTTGGTGCTCAGTTAAATTTAATGGATAGGATGGCCTAGATGAAGCACTTTCTAGATAAATAATTGTTGTTGGTTAATACTTGTGTGAATGCAAAGCTCATTAGAATAACAGTGGAAATAAACAAATCTTTTAAGCGAAAGAAAAAATAACTCCGGTAGATCCTGTAAAAGCTTTCAGGTAGTTTTTTAACAAATGTATTTATAATACGAGATAATTGTGTGTAATTTAAATATTCACTTTCAGATAAAAGAGAAGTTGAGTCGTGTTGTTAGAATCATTAAGAGTATCATCATTAAAAATGACTCAGTATCGGGCTTGAAACGTCTTTTCTGGGCTACGAAAGAAACAGATAAAGAAAAATGATCTTAAACTGGAGTCAATGTCTTTTCGATGTGTTGATTAGAACAACTTAAATTAAACTTCTATTAAGTTTCGAAACTGAGATTCTGATTTCAAGGAAGTATCCAGTTAAAATCTTAACTACTTTTATATAGCTTATTTGTTAGAGGTAACTCGAATAACAAATAAATCCCGTTAGAGAGTAAATACAAAGAAATGTTTGAGACTTATTTGAAGAAAAATAGCCATGTGGCCAACATTCGCATTAAGTGATCTCCAAAATGTTTGGCCAAAAGATTGACCATATATTGTTTTTCCTTTGTTAAATTTTCAACAATTTCTTTGTATTTTCACACTATATGATAATATTAATATTATTTTAACAAACGTGTATTTTTAGTCTACGTTTCCTCATCAAAACAAAGCTTCAAATTTTCTGGTTCTTATTTTCTTTATTGGCATGGAATAAAGTACAAACAACGTGGTGACGTTTTTCATCCTGATTTGTTATGCCTGTCACTGATGATTGTATACACATTCCAGTCCTATAATAAATCGTAATTTAACTGTTAATGCCCAAATACTGACCCACAAAGGTAAAAGTATAGACAAAACATATCAGGGCTAAAAATATTGCTTAGTTAACAGATTAGCAAAATACTATTATTAATTGTGATCAATACATTTATCTATATACATACATCAGAACTAAAAATTAATCCTGTAATGACTATAGCCTAATTAAAATTAAAAGACATTAATTCATCAGTTGGGTATTATTGTCGTTAGCGATGCTTTTGGCCGTAATCCTAATAAATTCTTAATAGGTTCTGACAGATTATGAAATCTAGGCGAGTCCTGAATTAATAAGATAAAATAATGTTCCAGAGTCACTAAAGAAGTCTATAGCACAAAAAATTCACAATCTTCACGACGAGAGAACGTTAGCGAAATTAATAAGGCATATATATTTGAAAAATTTAAATCTGGGTTTGTGTACCAGTGGTGGAAAATAGAATTTAAATAATTTAAATCTATTCTCTACAGAAAGTGCAGTAAAGACCATCAAATGTTTGGATAAATTCTGATAAATGTAGGAAAAATGATTAGTATATCTTAAAATACTTCAGCACAGAAAAAGTTTGTTTGCTTAAAATCAAGCACAAAGCTAAACAAGCAGCTATTTATGTTCTGTCCACCACGGGTATCGAAACCCTATTTCTAGCGTTTGAGTCCCGAGGCATAATTCTGTACCACTAGGGGGAGCACTGCAGAAAAAGAGCAAGAAATAATCATATGTGAAGCATTTATAGCCAACATACTTTTTACTTGTTGTAAATCCTATAGCATTGTGAGACATTTACAATATATGTAAGCCTATTGAAGTGTTCAGAGCTTTACAAAATGAAGTTGTTATTATTACTATTGGGCCATTTAAGGTACATAAAACTATCCATCTCTTAAGAACACGTTTAAATGTCAAGAAAACACACATATTTATATCTAAAATAGATAAACTTAAAATTTTGAGCATTTTAACAGAATTTCTGATGATGAAAATGTATATTTAATGGTTCGTATACTTCAGGTCTATTAATAATCCTGATAAGTATAAGTCTGACTAATAAATTTAATGTAGTTCAAATGATATAAGTAAGCCCAAATAAAAACGTGGAGAATCTAATTTACTTCAAAACATTTGTTATATATTAATGTGACCTTCGAACCTTTTCAACATAACGGTATTTTGAGCATTATAGATACGGCTGTTAAAGTGTTATTACATCTCAGTTACTTATTAAAGTTTTAATAATTGCATCATTTACTTCAAGAAGTTTGAGTTAAAAAATGTCATTGCAAAAAAATAGATCAGCGTACTTAGAATTATACATATCAGACTAAAATGGTAAAATCATTGTGGTTAGTATATGTACCTCTTTAGTACGTAGTGCTTAAATAATTAGTTTAAATGTAATTAGTAACACGAGCAAAATAATCTGTTTACTTCTTGCACTACATTATTCTGAATGACATAACTTCTTAAAGTTATGCAGTAGAAACATCATGAAATATACCTACTACATGAAACTAATTCCCAGCTTAACTGCACGAATCTAATTTGTGAAAGTTATATACTCACTTGAACTTGCATGAAACTAATTGGTGTACAGTCCGAGTTTCACGCAGCACAAATAGCACAAAACTGACTAACACCTCTCATGTATTCCCACTTTAACTTCCATAAGTTTGGCTGATAATACTTTCCTAATTTCATGTCATAGAAATAACACAAATCTGGCGAGTACTATAAACTCCTACTGTATCTGAAATAAATCTGGTCAGAAGACAGGTATACTTTATATTCTCACGATCTACCTTCTGGATTACCTCAGATTTCATTGGACTACATATGGTCAAGTTTACTGATGCAGATCCAGTTAATTTGTGCGTCTTCACTTTACCTTATTATATCTCTAGAACTTACATTCACGTAAAGTCGAATTTGGGTCTAACATAGACCTCGTCGTTTATTGCAGAAGTCAATTGCACATGATGGGAATAATTATGCATAATCAGTGCCATATAATTAATAAAGATCGATGAAGCAGTTTCAAGATTAACATATAACTTAGAACATTGTTCTTATGAAATGCAGTTGACTTTCAGAATTATACTCTTTACCTCCATAAGGTGAACAAAATCAAATTCTGATCTTAACTTGAAAGCTGGAGAATCATAAATACCCACTTGAAACGCTAAAAAGTACAAACGTACTTTTGCTGGTAAGACAATAAATATTGTTTACGTACCCAGAATCAACAGTAAGGTTATTTAACTCGTTTGTGCCATATCTTTAACTCTTGCAAAAGTCCGGACTTTAGTTTACAGACTAACAACGCTAAAACCCAGGGTTTGATTTTCCACAGTTAACACAGTAGATTGCTCCTTGTGGTTTTACTTTAACACAGACAAACTTTAAGACTTGTTTTGCTTCACTTTGGGGTTATTACTTTCCTCAAATGTGAAGCAGAATAAAACAATCACATTTGAAGATCTGTTGAAATAGATAAAAGTTCTGTCGTTGCTAAAACTATTTTGGAAACAATCTAATAAAAATCTACATGTACAAAGAATAGTTCATAGCTCATTTTGACCTCTTGTGTTCCTTTATTTAGCAAATCCTACATCATTTATATTTTATTAAAAAACACCTGTGTTTTATAACGTCGTTGTATTTACACATCGAGTAGAAAATAATGCTATGGTAAAAGAGTAATCGGGGAAGAGATCCATTTAAGGGTTTTATTATATTTAATAATAAACACACATAGAAATACAGTTCATTAGAGTATCACACACATTCACTTGCATCTCTTGAGAATGTTTATGCAATATCTACTAGAACTACACCTAGATATAATGGTAAGTACGATATAAAGTGATAGCATCATAGTTTAGTTTAATACCAGATCATGCTTTTGTTTATTAATACTTACAGTGCTTTTTATCAACATGCTACCGAGCCATTTTTTATACCTAGGTACATACAAATGTTATAAGGATACAGGGCATTACTGTGTGTAGAAACTATAGTGACTTTGGTATGGTTTGTTTTGAATTTCATGCAAAGCTGCAAGAAGGCTATCTACGCTAGTCATCTCTAATTTAGCAGTGTAAGACTAGAGAGAAAGCTGCTAGACATCACCATCCACCGCCAACTCTTGGGTTACTCTTTTACTAACGAATAGTGGGATTGACCGCCTCCATTATAACGCCTCCACGGCTGAAAGGGCGAACATGTTTGATGTGACGGGGATTCGAACCCGCGGCCCTCAGATTACGAGTCGAGTTCTTTAGCCACCTTGCCCTGCCGGCCCAGTGACTTTGGACTTTTTTGTAATGGTATTTTAAACTCCAAACTCTCCAATTCCTCCATCCTAAAAACGTAATTCGACACTATTTACAGACGTTAAATGCCATCCAGGCTAGTGAGCCTAAATATTTATCTTGCTAATCAGTGTTTGAAGAGTCTTTGTTATGACATAAGTGCTGTATTCTTCACTGTTTGTAGGCATTGACATTCATAAAACTTCAGTCGTCATTACTTGTAGCAGTTAATCTATATTCTTCAGCACTTACAACTAATTTTTATAAAGACTGTATTAATTGTTGTTTGTAACAACTAAACTCTTTAAAGACTGCATTCTGGTAAAAGTGTCTAGATAAACATAAAGAAGAAAACGACAACTTTTGACATAAACATAAAGTTTTCTAGTTTATTAAACCAACTAGTTTCGGTTCAGCAGTTATCATTATCATTGCTGTGAGTATATAGTGTTTATACATTCTGTTTTAAAACTCATGCCGTTAAATGAAGACATGAGTGGAGGAACTAGAAATATTCTGAAAGACTTCTCAGAAGAAAAGAACATTCTAAAAACATTTTGTTGTTAACATGGCTCCACCCTATGATTCCACCCATTCTTGAAGCGAGCAACCATGTTTTAAACATACTCTTGACGTGCTATTAATATTCTAATGTTTTAGATGTAAACAATAAAATATACGTTGAAAAACAGCAGCGATAAATGGAAGGTGTAATATTTTACTTGTTGACAAAATTTTACAGAAAACAACAACAACAAAAACACCTACAAGTTAGATACTCTGAAGTAGTAACGTTGGAATCATCTCAATGTAAGTTTATCCCTTTTCCCAGTCGTCTCTCAGAGAATTGTAAAACAATTTCAGCCAAAATGTTACAATTCAGCTTTTCTTTTATCTCTTTTTCCAATCGCCTCTGAAAATATTGTAAAAATATTTTCACGGACATGTTACGATTTAACTTTCGCTCCTTAAAATAAAGTAATCAGCTGTGTACAACCACTTAGATGTGGGAAAACTAATGAAGATAAAAACGAAATTTATCTAATCGGTTGCAGTTCTGGTAAAATGTACGAAAGATAAACAAGGACAGAATTACGACTCAAAGGGCGTCAGTATGATAAAACGTGGTAGTACTTTGTCATCTGTTGCGGGTGACCATTTTGGGAATTACTGAGGTAAATAAGGTTAGAGGAATGTGTAAAAGTAAGAAGCGCCGAAACAAGCGTAGAAGAAAGTTTAAGAAATAGCTTTTGCATAACTAATAACAGATCTGTGTGTTTAAATATAAACAACTGGCAAATCAATGTTTTTTATTGAGTATCTGGTTGTCTTGAGAAATTCTAGTTTGGTCGTTATTATACAATAAAACTATAAGCTATCCGTGATCTGCTCATCATAGGTATTGAAACTAAATTTTTATTGTCATAAGCCTGCATACGTACCATATGCTCACAGCTTATCCTTCACCAATAAATTTCTACGTTTAACGATTGAGGTCTAAAAGTAGGCTAAGTGAACAATATATTTACAGCACTGATGATGCTACTGTGTGTTACCGGAATTAATTGATTTAAGTAAGAAATAATGTTTTATGTTTTCATTATGTCAAAAACTGTAGTTTTGTGCTTTTTTTTTATCTACACGCTGTAATAGTAAAATGTGCCGAAAACGAAATTATGTTTAAAGCAAATAACTGAAGTCTTTATTCTTTATTATCTGAAACAACTAATCTTCATAAACACTTGAAACCTCTAAAGAATCGTTATATTTATTTATTTTGAATACCTAAAACTAAATAGTTATTATATCGCTAGTACAGTTGCTGATGTAATAAGCTGAATTTTATTTGGGCCCAGCATGGCGAGGTGAGTTTAGGCCTTCTACTCGTAATCCGAGGGTCGCGGGTTTGAATCCCGGTTGCATCAAACATGCTCGCCCTTTCAGCCGTGGTGGCGTTATAATGTTACGGTCAATCTCACTATTCGTTGGTAAAAGAGTAGCCTAAGAATTGGCGGTGGGTGTTGATGACTAGCTACCTTCCCTCTAATCTTGCGCGGAATTAAAAAACAAATAAAACATAGATTTAATAATAATAATAATAAATAATAATAAAAATTTAATTTTTATTGCGACACAATTGGAAAATTGTTTCAGCAGATAGTTCATCACTAAATAACGTTAATTACCTGTTAATTAACTTTTTGATTGCTTCTGTGATCTGATCAGAACAAATCCAAGCGAAATGAAATAATTTTATTACAGTCCACAACATTAAGCATTACATTTTAACTTTTATCTTAGAAAAGTCATTCTGACTTTAATGTACCTTTTTACAAAAGCTTTCGGTGCATCTTTTATAGTTGAGAAAGAATTAAAAGTGACGAACTGTTAATTGAGCTTACGCTGAGACCAGTGAAATTATGAATTATCAAGTTATTGCTAATTAAAGACCAAAGAACTTCTTGTTTATTGTTCGGTTCAAATATAAAGATATTTTACAGGGATTTATCAAATTTGTATTATTCAACTCACAATAACATTTAAGGGTGATACTGTAAAAATTATACATAGAATATCTCATCGCAGTCTGATTGAAATAAACTTGCATTATAGAACGGCCCGGCATGACTCGTAATTTGAGGATCCTGGGTTCGAATTCTCGTCACATGTTTGCCCTTTCAGCAGTATGGGCGTTATAATGTGTGGATCAATCCCACTATTCTTTGGTAAAATAGTAGCCCAGGAGTTGGCGGTAGGTGGTGATGACTAGCTGCCTTCCCCCTAGTCTTACACTGCTAAATTAGGGACGGTTAGCGCAGATAGCCCTCGAGTAGCTTTGCGCGAAATTCAAAACAAACAAACAAACTAATTGAAAATTTATTTTTTAAGTAAATTAGCGTTAACTTTATTCATAGATGGCGCTATGAAATCCTATATTAAATAACATACACATAAAAGTGAGTAATGCAATGGAAAAAATTGACGCTGCTATTGCAGTACTACATAAACACAGTTGACGTTTCTACTCCAACATTTATCATAAATCTGTTTTAAAGCGCTGTTTCTTGAGTAACATCCACTTCTTACTTTGGCGGGTGACTTTACAATTTCGTCTCGTAAGACACTTCTACAACCAATGGTCATCAGGTTGCACGTTTCATCACGTGAAACACTGTAGAAAGAAATTAAGAGGTTGGTGTTGAAAGTATCCCTACTTTCTACAAAGTCACCACTAAATACCACATTTACAGCTACTGAGTTGATATAAAACATTTGGTGAGATAATAACGGATACTTTAATTGTATATTAGGTTATAACGGATACTTTAATTGTAAATTAGGCTATAAATAAATTGTGAAAAAGTTAGATTTTTTCTGTTAAGGAACTGAACCCCTTATGTTAGCCTTATAAACTTGAAGACTTGTCGCTGTACTGGCGGGGAACCTTAAATAAAGCAAGGACACCTTAACTTGTGTGTTAACGAATGACGTACTCTAAAACAGATGAAATGAGTCAAATATATATTCACCTATGAAATATCTTTGAGCATTCTCAGATAAAGGTAAATGGTTTTATATCATATAGCTGCTGGGTGTTTAAACCAGATAATCGGTAATTGCTAATTAAAGAATAAATTAAATGCAAAGTTCTGTCATTTTTTTATTCTTGCGATGTGATATCGCTCAATACAGGCATTCTTATGATGTGATATCGCTCTTTACACGTATTATTACGATGTGATATCGTTCATTACACGTATTCTTATGATGAGATATCGCTCATTACACGTGTTCTTATGATGTGAGATCGCTCAGTATACGTATTCTTATGATGTGGTATCGCTTATTTCTTGTATTCGTCTGGCTTTGCTAGCCTTTATGGTTTTGGTAGTGTAAGCTCACTAAATGCAAGTTTTACCCTATAGTCCTCCGCTGGGACAGTGATAACTCTTCAGATTTACAACGCTAAAATCAAGGGTTCAATTACCTTCAGTGGACACAGCAGAGAGCCCGATGTGGCTTTGCTATAAGAAAAAAACAAACACAAAAATACACCCTATAAAACTTGCCTTTGCTTATATGAATTATTGGTGTTTCTAAGCTTCATTACGAGCTACCTTCAACCTTTTCATTGCAAAAAAAAAGAAAGAATCTGTATTTTAGCTCTTTAAGTCCATATATTTTGTGCTGACATACCGATTGCTAACACAGAATTAAAACCCTCTTAAAATATTAGTCATAACTAAGATATTACTCTGTTTTACGAACCCTCCAAACAACTCTGTTTATGTGCCAGCTTATAACTGGCGATTTGTTGTTGTTGTTGTTTTGAACTAAGCACAAAGCTACTCAATGGACTATCTGTACTCTACCCACCACGGGTATCGAAATCCGGTTTTTAGCGTTGTAAGTCATCAGACATACCGCTGAGCCACTGGGGGGCATAACTGGCGAACCGAAGGACTGGATATTGTCAAACCTGGCATGCACACTTAAAACCCACCGAAGATTTACAAAGAGGGATCTATTTCACATCAGGGGCCCGTGTATCTTCTACGTGTGTTGAATGTGTTCGAATAGCATGTTTAAACACAGCGTTTGAGCGCTTGCAGTTTTTGATGAAAAACTAAACGTACTTCTAGGTAGAAACATTGAGCCACTAGAATCATCCAAATATGAAGTTTTTATTTTGTTTTACGAAGTTTAGTTTCTGTTTTGTAGAGAATATTTAAAATGGATATACGCTAAAGTAACTTACAGACTATCTTAACTTAACTATCATGGATAGCTGGAAATCTGACGCGTTGTATTAACTTATTTTGACACTGTGTTCATGTAAGCGATCATTCGCAACTAGCAGTTATTATATAGAAACAACTGAGTAGTCTGGTATTGCTAGCTGAGGCTGGCACATTCACTGTATCCAAGTTAGCCCGGGATGGCCAAATGTGTTAAAGCGTACGACTCGTAATCTGAGGGTCGCGGGTTCGCATCCCCCTCGCGCCAAACATGCTCGCCTTTTCAGCCGTGGGGGCGTTATAATGTGACGGTCAATCCCACTATTCGTTGGTAAAAGAGTAGACCAAGAGTTGGCAGTGAGTGATGATGACTAGCTGCCTTCCCTCTAGTCTTACACTGCTAAATTAGGGACAGCTAGCACAGATAGCCCTCTAGTAGCTTTGTGCGAAATTCAAAAAGACAAACAACTTTGGAAAAAATCACTGCTGAGCTAACGACATTTTCGTGTTAGTCCACACTGAAACATCAGTAAGTGATTCATAGTAATATAATTAGTTTAATGTGATAAAAATACGGAACTAAAGAACGAAATACGAATTTGTATAACAAATAATATGTTATAATCCCTTTCCTCCACACATAAACAGAAACAGAGTTTCGTTTATATACACCTTTACTGCCCATCTGTTTAAGAAGTGTAATATATTTCTGAGTTAAGTGATTTCAAGAGTTACGCCTCTTAGACTCGAACAAGCCACAGAAGTGTGTGTGTGTGTTTTCTTATAGCAAAACCACTTCGGGTATCTGCTGAGCCAATCGAGGAAAATCGAACCCCTGATTTTAATTGTAAATTTGTATACTTACCGCTGTACTAGCGAGGGTCACCACAGAAGCACACATCTCTTTAAGTGGTGAGCTGCATCCAGATGTATAGCGTTTGCAGTTTATTTTATCAACTGTTTGAAGGATAAGCACAAATTTCTTCGCAACGGCCTTAATCTCAAGTAGTTTGTAAGCAGTGACTTTTTTCCATCCGGGTAGCCAATAAAAATAACAACCCTACACCATGTTCAATAACTGTTATTCGGGTGCCCTAATCAGCAGGCTATGCGAGATTCTGATTGATAAGTAAAAACCGTTAATAATTAAATATTTTATACTGTTCAGCAAATATACTTTATAAAAAATGTGTGTTTTTTTCCATCAAAAAATTCATCATTCTACACATAGAAAGAAAGAGAGGTTAATTCTCTTATTATAATATACAAATAAGTTATTAAGTATCTACGCGTTATACGGAAACTTGGATTCTTTTCCAAACACGAACAACGAAAGATTCGGAATGAAAAAAGTTCATGTTCAACTGTAAACTAGAGATACACAATCATGATTAGTTTTAGTATTCAAAATTAAAATATATTCAATGTAAGCTAAAGATGTCTTTAATTCCAAATGACATTGTAAAATATAATACTTCTCTTCACTATAGGTTTTAACTTATTTTCACAACTTCTTTAATGTAAGCATAGTTTATTTCGCCATCATAAACTATGCTCCAGTTGAAAGTTTTGCTCAACCACAGTAGATAAACAAATGTATGGGTACTTCACTAGCTCGGAAACTATTTTATTTTTTGCACAGCATCTGGAATATAATGTTTTGCTGGAAGGAGTGTAATTGATAGCCCTCTATTGAGATTATTAGTTTAGTGTCGACCGTATATTCATTTAGTCTAAAGTGAATTATTAAAAATCGTGAAACGTTAAAAGAGAACACGTAAAATCAGATCCTCAGAATATGATTTCTGTTTTTTAATTCCACTAAATATTATTGTTTAAAAATTTAATCTACCCTCGCGAACAAACATTAGTTTTCTGAAATGTAATTTTAAACGAGAGTTTGTTTGGTTTTCAATTTCGCGCAAAGCTACATGAGGGTTATTTGCGCTTTAAACGAGAGAATAAAGCTTTATAAATAATTCAACAACCAATGCTGAAATTATTCCAAATGATTGATAAAACCTGATTTTTTATGCGTTTATAAAAACATATTATAAGACAACTGACCACGTGCAGTATTACTTGTATATTACTTCCTGTCTATATCCAGGGGAGTTACTGATACGTGTTTCGTGTTTTAGAATTTTGCAAAAAGTTACACGAGGGATAGCTGTGTTAGCCGTCCCTAATTTCACAGTGTAAGACTAGGGAAAGGCAGTTAGTTACCACCACCCATCGCCAGCTCTTGGGCTACTCTTTTACCAACGAATATTAGAATTGACCAAACATTATAAAGCTGCCACGGCTAAAAGGGCGAGTATGTTTGATACGGACCCGGCATGACAAACGTGTTAAAGCGCGCGACTCGTAATCTGAGGGTCGCGGGTTCGCATCCCCGTCGCGCCAAACCTGCTCTCCTTTCAGCCGTGGGGGCGTTATAATGTAATGGTCAGTCCCACTATTCGTTGGTAAAAGAGTAGCTCAAGAGCTGGTGGTGGGTGGTGATGACTAGCTGCCTTCCCTCTAGTCTTACATTACTAAATTAGGGACGGCTAGCACAGATAGCCCTCGAGTAGCTTTGGGCGAAATTAAAAAAACAACAACAAATGTTTGGTGCGACAGGGAGTGGAACGTCATAACCAACCTGGCTGTGCCGGGCCAAGTAATTGATAAGATAGCGAGTATAAGAGGAAGAAATTCCAATAAAAATTCCCTACCTTGAAATTTGATATTTGGCTACAATTTAACTAACTTGTTTGGATTATATTTTGCCTGGTTGTAAATTTGTCTGGCCTGCCTAAATAAAGCTAAATACAATGATATATATGTAAATGCTATGAACAAGTTTTTGTAACCACCAGGAGACGACTTACAAAAAATATTCGTTTGATTTCTTGCGTGTTTTATTTTATTTTCGCTCAAAGCTACATCAGGTTTATCTGCGTTAACCGTGTAAAACTAGAGGAACGGCAGCTGGTAATCATCAGTAGTTTTCGAGCTAATATTTTTACCAACGAATAGTGGGATTGACTGAAACATTATATCTCTCCCACAGTGACATGTGATGAAGATTCGAACGCCCGACTTTCAGATTGAGCTTCGAGCACTCTAGCTACCTGGCCATGCTGGGCCACACTTTGGTGACATTGAAGATTTAACAATAGTGTATCTGAGGTGATTTAAAATACAGTACCAGCAAATAATATCAACTTATATAATTCATATAAGTATTATTGTTGACCTCCACCCTCCCCCAAAAAATTTGCTTGTATAATAACGCCTTTCTTATTCAACCTATTTTTGTGTGAAATAACTTCTATAGAAAAAATAAAAATAAAAAGCATGCATACACTTTAAATGACAGTGAGTGTGATACACAGTTGAGGGGCCAGGCATGGCTAGGTGGTTAAGGTACTCGACTCGTAATCTGAGGGTTGAAGATTTGAATTTTCGTCACCATAAACGCTTGCCCTTTCAGTCGTCGGGCGTTATAACAGGACGGTCAATCCCACTATTCGTTGGTAAAAGAGTAGCCCAAAAGTTGGTAGTGAGTGGTGATGACTAGCTGCCTGCCCTCTTGTCTCACACTGTTAAATTTGAGATGGCTAGCGTACTTAGCTCTCGAGTAGTTTTGCGTGAAATTCAAACCAACCAAGCACAGCTGAGATGCTTTAATTTATAAACTGTCTGGAGTTAATTTTTTTGAAACAATGATTGCTTCAAACGGTCTTTGCGCATCACGAAATTTATCGGTTTTGTTCCGTTTTTGAAATTAAAAATATCAAACCTATTTGTTTTGTAAATAATAATTAAAATCAGTATATGACGACTAAAATATGTAAAAAAAATGTGTGTTTGGAAACAGCGTACAAAGAAGTAAAGTTAAACTTCATCGTATAAGAGGTAGTATTCCAGTCACGGAGTATTGTCTGTCATTAATTGAAAAAACAATATTTTCAGCATGGCGGCCAGTGTAGGCTCACTGGACCCGCTGATTTTCTTTAATAGTCATTTTTTCGCACAGACAGCATTATTAGCTTGTTTTACAGTACGGTTAATCTATTTTTGGGATATATGACGAAATTTTGAGGAATATTACGCCATTCAAAATTGCGTTAGAAGTGCAAGGAGACCAGTCAAAAACAACTTCTTACCAACTCAATGAAGTAAAAACGGTATCAATGGGGTCTGAAATACAAGAACTGGACACAAAAACAATGGAGGAAGGAGTTATTCAGTGATGAGACTTATTTCTTCGTACAGGGTCAAAGAAGTCTGCATGTTCGCAGATCTCCAGGTGAAAAACTTCGAGAATCTCACATCAGTCAGTTCGTAAAACATCCCTTGAAGAAGATTTTTTGGGGGCTTTTTCAGCTACTATAGCGTCGGAGGCTTACATATTGTAAAAAGTATAATGCAAGAACCACAGTACATCGAAGTTTTGCAGAGAAGAGTCGTTCCAGAATTGAAAAAGAGATTTCCAGATGGATCTGGCACTTTTAGCAAGATTTGGCTCCGTGCCACACATTGAAAGTTGTGAAGAATTTTATGACTACAACGTGAATAAAGGTGCTGGACTGGCCTGAAAACTCCCCGGACTTAAATCCTATTGAAAATCTTTGGGCGATTTGTAAAGAAAGACTTCAGGGAAAAGACTGTATTACAAAAGATAAGCTAATTGAGGCCATAATTGAGGTGTGGTACCGTGATTTAAAATTAGTAAAGATTGCACTCAACTCGTGGACTCGATGCCAAAGCGGATTAATGATCGTCTGAAAAATAAAGGTGGTCATATCATTTATTAATTTGTGAGTATTTTTTGGACTTTCAGAAATAAAACGCAAAAAGTTGAAAAAATCGTAATTTTCCGTCTTGTTTCAATTAATTTGCACAAGGGTGTAATTATACATTAAATAAACTAAATGTGTGAGGATTACTGATATGCTTTGAACTTTTGACTGTTAAAGTACCTTATTAGGTCATAACCAGCCACCTAATATTATATATATAGTATAGAACTTAGTATTCTAAAATACAATTTACGGATGCTAATAAATATACAAATATCTAGTATAGT
>VWRL01001546.1:0-27347 GCA_011833715.1 Carcinoscorpius rotundicauda | reverse complement strand
ACACTAGTATATGCATAATACTAAAGTTATAGAGGAAATTAAGGGAACTATTAAATATGACTTACAGAGGATTGAGTATGTTACGTTGGATAGTTTTGCATATGCAAATCAAGTCTCGTGAAAACCACAACCGATATAAAGTTGCGATAGAACTGCATGTATCAGAAGTACATTTTACTAACATTGTTTGATGTTTCGTAAATAATGTGATGCCACCAGAAACTGATTGTTCTTTGAAAGAGTATGTAAGTGTCTTATTTTGACGCAAAATATTCATAAATACCGATAATAAAAATGTATTTAAATGGGGAATGTAGAATTTCTTAGCCAGATATACTCCACGTTTTTCACATTGGAAAACTCAGAATATGAAACAATTTGATGCACCAGAACTATCCACAAAAAGACGTGTAATAAGTCTTACGTTAGTCGTGGTAAGCAAAATGCAACTGCTTGTAAAAAATGTGAAACCATGAATGAACACAAATGTCAGTGGCAAAAGCCGTCCATGTGGCCAAAGCAACAGTACCCAACGTAATAAAAAAAAAAGGTCTCCCTCTGGAAAAGCAACACATCTGTTCAAATGTTACATACTTCAAGCAGATGGAGCATTTATACTATTCCGTATAAATACACGGGAACTTGGCGAACCTAGCGCATATTTATTTCTATGCGACTGAGCGTTGAAATAAGCTCTGGGAAATGTTCGATTTCGTACTTTATGTGAGTTATAGAAAGCAAGTATAGAGGAGATGTGTATTTTGGATACAACAATCTTACGACAGATCCTTTTGCAATGGAAATTACATTGCCAAACTGTTTTGACGATGCACGGTCATCAGATAGAACATTACTGGGCGTGAAAGCATGACCTTTAATGACGTGACGAGGCTTTAAAATTGTTTGAATGTTGTTTACAATCACGTGTGTTAAGGCGTGCGACTCGTAATACGAGGGTCGTGGGTTTGCATCCCCGTCGCGTCAAACGTGCTCGCCATTTCAGCTGTTAGGGCGTTATAATGTTACGGTCAATCCCACTATTCGTTGGTAAAAGAGTAGCCCAAGAGTTGGCGGTGATGACTAGCTGCCTTCCCTCTAGTCTTACACTGCTAAATTAGGGACGGCTAGCACAGATAGTCCTCGAGTAGTTTGGTGCGAAATTAAAACAAAATAAACAAATTTACAATATTTTCTTTTCGACGTAGATTTTCGAATTTATTGTTTTTTGGACAATGAAGCCAACATTGTGTTTGTATGGTTTATGTTTTTCGATTTTTATCGTGCATTGGTGGTGGTGGGAGAGGGCGTAACTTGATATATTATGATATGAGTTACATTATGCGATCGATGATGGTGTACTTTCAGTTTACGCTGTGAAATTAGGTTTATGGTTTGTTATGTAGCTTAGTTATGCAATAAACATATCCTTAACTGTGATTTTATGTTGCATGACATTAAGGTATGTAATGTACTAAATATATATTGCTAAGCATTTGAGACACGTTAAAGAGATATGAAGTACTTGTCAGGCTGTAAAAGTGACTTTTCTATCTTATCAACTAAAATGGAATGACATTTAAGGGTAAGCATAATATCTGCTGACTAGTCTTATATATATGTTCATTCTGCTGAAACATGCCATACATTTTATCTATGTTGTTTCACAAATCAAATACCAGTTGGACAGTTGGAAATATTTAGCGCCATTTATCTTGGTATGTGCTGCCTCAGTTATCAAGGATTAAATCTTCATTATATTGACAGTTTTCCATTTGTCAAAATTTATACGTATTACATCACTTGCCTACGTGATCTAATAGTTATATTAAGAGATAACATGAATGTTTTGTAGTAATACTTACATATGCTTACAATTATTTTTAGGCCGAGTTCCACCCACTGATTAGTGTTGCTGCCTGTGTATGCGAGATTCAGTAGTTCAACTCCCAATGTTCCCCATCGAGCCATGGGGGTGTTATAAAAATGCAGTCAAATTACACTATTCGATTAAAGGATCCCATGAGTTGGCGGTGGGCGGGGTTAATTAACTGCCTCCACCCCTTCAGTCTTTTTCTCCAAAATGAGTAATGTATAGTGCAGATATCCCTTGGGTATAAGTTTTGTGCGAAATTCGAAAACACACACACACAACTATATCAAATACGCTTGTGTGGGATAGTGTTTGATCAAAAAACTCACATAGTTTATTCAGTTTTATTATAATAATATTATTGATCACAGGATTTATTAGATATCTTCAGTTTTGTATAAATAGTATTGGTTAAAATGTTTATCAAGCAAATTGAGCTATTTGGCCAAAGATTTTGTAAAGTATTTATACTTCTTTTATATTAACGATTCTAATCAAAGGATTTGTAAAGCAAAATAGCTTCTTTTATATGAATGATTTTGATCAGTATTTTTAAATACTTCCAACCTTGTTATAGTTAACCTTGTATGTGGAAATATTCAAAGTTCTTTGTATAGAAGTCCATTTTGCTCAAGGTATTTTAAACGTTAAACTTTTAAGTTATTTTATGGGAGAATATTAAGATTGTTTTTTTTTTTTTGTGCATTTGCCAGATTTTAATTGAAGAATATTGAGGGTCACGACTTTATATGGATTTGCAAATGTAAACTTATGCTTCTGCCTTTAGTCTGGATTTCTTTATACATTGTTGGGTTTAGTTGGAGAGTTTGCTTGTATGTGGTTTGGTTTAATTACAGAGCTTGTTCGACCGCGATTTGTTTGTACGTAGTTTGGTTTGGTCGAGTACACTGGTAAGCAAAAATTTTGAAAATTGCTTATTGTTCATCAGAAGGGTTGATTTAAACGTCTATTAACAGACTGAGAAATTAAAAGCTAGGTCTACATGTGATCTAATTACCAATGAGAAACGTTATCAGATATGGTGTGTCAGGTATAGAATGCATCATTATTACGTTTTATACAATGATACAATACTGTAACGATTACAAAAAATGTCAGAAAGACATAAATATTTTCCACATTGTCGTGTGGTTGAACACATTACCAGAACAAATACCTGCATCATTCTAAAAAGGCAGTGTAAATGCTGAACTGTAGAACATTGTACATGTATACATGTGTTTCTATTTAATGCAGTCGTGGTTTTAATTTCAAATCGATCATTAGTGTCTATTCCTGTATACATGTATGTTGATGTTATATATATATATATAAATGTATATTATACTGTAATGGAACTCTTGCTTATATGATACTGGAAAATCTCTTTTTATTACTCGATGTACAACCCCCGACTTCGGGCAGTTTTTATTCTGTGTTCATGTTGATTTGTAATAGGGGTCATGATATTCATCTTACGCATCCGTTTCTCGTTACAGAGATCTTTTTTTTTCTTTCTCCATTCTCAGGGGGCAGATATGACACTCCTCGGTGGGCTCAGTAGATAACCCAATGTGGCTTTGCTATAAGAAAAACTCACACACACAGGTATGACGTCATGAATACATCGCACGCGGATATAATGCACTGACGTCACGCATAATTAAAAATAATCTTTCTCCTTACAAAATAGTAAAACTGATCGTCCAAAAAATAACTTTTAGACGAAATAGGCAAACCTAGAAACATCATTACGATTACTTGAAACTCGCAGTAGCAAAGGATGTGAAGATTTTGAACCAAAAACAAAAGTTATTTACTTTTATTCAGTAAGTAGAAACACGTGAACCTTCTATGTATAATGAACCATTTTTATTATAGGAACTGTTAGCAAGCATAAGCCAATATAGTTTTTATTTCTTCTTGTAAATCTAAAAATTTGCAAAGCTAAAAACCAGGTTTCGATACCCATATTGAGCACAGCACAGATAGTCTAGTGTGTAGGTTTCTGCTTAACAACAAACACATTTTCATTTTGCCACTCATTATTTGTTTTCAAGACTATGGTTTTTTTTTTTACATAGCAGTTATGTCAAATACCAGGTATTTTGGCGGTAAAGTATTTTCATATTTTAACCGTAAAGGTTGATCAGTATTCTGCAACAAAATAAATTAGCTAGAGTATAAAGATGCAAAATGTATCATTATAAAAGGTTCGATTGTGAAAACTGTGGTAACAAGTGTAAAGTAGGCTTACATCAGTGTTTTGTAACACAATACAAATGGTATAGATATTCGGTCGGGTGTTACTTAACTCAGCTATACGTTTAAACACTTTTCTTTCTCAAAACCTAATAATTTTCTAGTGCGTTTGAACATGTAGCGATCAGTCACCGCTCTTGTGTGGCTCTTAACTTATTTTACTGTCTGCTTTTTCAATTATTTTTTTTTCAAATGGAACTCACTTTATACAAAAATAAATGTATTTTAATGTATGTTATGTAAGTTTAAGACAGATTGTGGTCCAATGATTAACATGCGGTACTGTGGATATGATGATTCACGGCTCGCGACCCGTTTCTGTGAAAATCACGCTCCGTAATTTTGGAATATGGGTGTGTTATAAGATTAACGGTTAAATATTGGTATTTGATGAGACAGAGAAGGCTCAAGACGTGGCGTTGGGAACTGCTGAATAACTGGTTTCTTCTATGATCTGTCACTTAAAAATTAGGAATAGCAAACTGTAAATAGTCCTTTGTAATAGCTTCAGGCGAATTTCTGAAATATGTAAACAAACTTTTGCTGAAATGTATATAAATTTGAGAAGTAGTAGTGACTGTTCGTTTGTTTTTTGTTTAAGTAATTCAAGCACTTGTAAAGTTTCAAAATCGAAAGCCAACGTACAATGCTCAAACCAATGGGTACTGTTTTGTTTCGGACAACAGCGATCTAAGAATTGACACGCAGAGAAAACCAAATATGAATAGAATTGTGACATGGTTAGTTTGTGGTTGGATTTCAAGAATACAATGGACATAATTATTATGAATAACAGGTAGCGAGAACATTTTCTCATGCGTAAACAAGGAAAGGGTCAAAGTGGCGAAAATGTTTTGTCAGGACACAGTTGTAATAAAAGCGGATAATTCAAGTGAAACTATACAAAAACCACATTTACATAAAGAAAAATTCACACGTTTGCTGAGCTTTACACAGGTGAGTAAAGGTCTTCAGATATTTGTGTTTCTGGTAATGTTAAACCAGATCCATGTTCTGACTGGTAAGGTTTCCCATTTCGAACGATTCCATATAAAACCGACTTCTTTATTGTATTTATATTGTAACCTCATCCTTGGTGGCCAAACGGTAAGTCTGAGGGCATATAACGGTGGAAATGAAGTTTCGATATCTAGTGAAAAGAGCAAAGATAACCTGTTTTGTGGCTTTATGCTTTGCAACCAACAGAATTGTGTCAACGTTCGGTAAGTAGTTTTGACGTGAATGTATATTGGTAAGTGAAATGAGTGCAAACGGGAAAGTTCTTAAAGGAGGTTATGTAATAAAACTTAGGAGATTTAATATTCTACCTTAAAGGGAATTGATAACCGGTATTGCTAATATATGTCATCGCTTGCACGATATTTAACAAGTTTTAATAAAACATGATTGAATAATATTCATTTATATTCTCAAAAATCATATTTATTGGGGCGTGGGTTGGCAGTACGGTAGAGCTCTGTTGTTGTTATTGTTTTGAATTAAGCACAAAGCTACACAATGGGCTATCTGTGCTCTGCCCACCACGGGTATCGAAACCCGGATTTTAGCGTGTAAGTCCGCAGACATACCGCTGAGCCACTGGGGGGCCGGTAGAGCTCTGTATTTCAGAAGTGACAAGCCTAATTCATAAGATATTTCCCACATTTTAAACTGTGGTGCGGGACAAGAGTGACAGTCAATGGTATGTTGCAGGATGCTGCTAACTGACTGTCTTCTTTCCGATTAGTAGTTCAAAATTTGAGGCAGTAACAGTTAGATTTAGTGGCTTTGCCATAAATACAAAATACAAATACATACTTATATTGCTCGATATAATTATTGTAAGTGTATTATCACAGGTATTTAGTATACTATACTTAATAAACAATGCTTATGCAAGGTTTTCGAGCATCTAATTGTCAGAAGAAATGTTAGAAAGTCTGTTGTCTATCATTAATTAATTTATTGACTCTTCTGTTCATAAGATATTAACAGTTTAATCCTCAAGTAAAGAAATATTGCAAAGGAACTCTCCTATTTAACATGTTATATCTTCAAAACATCGCGTAGCTTTGCTTTTATCTGTTTCAGTGTAGAAGATATTCTAAGAGTAAACGCTCACATTGGTTTAATTTAGTTAAGATATAGTGATTAAGAATAATGGAAATAATATTGAATTTCATTTCTGAATATTCAGACCTTGGTATACAAACTAAAGAGCTTTCTACGTGCTATGGTTTTTCTTAAGTTCTAATAATTTTTTTTTTATCTATGTACCACTGTTTAAATAACTTAGGTACATAATACCCTATCATATGGAGCTTTGTTATCGTTATAATGGTTTATTTTCCATTATTACTGACAAATATATTTATTTTAATTTTGTGGCAGTGAATAAAAGATCACATATAAATGTAGTTCGTTTCATTTGTATACAAACACAAAACCCCACTAAAATTTGAAATTGATACTGCTGTTAGATTCCTTTATAAATAAAAATAAAAAAATCAGGAAAAAACACGAAAAGCGTCGGTCAAAACCAAAAGAATTTTGAATGAGGCGGTTTGAAGTTTATAAATATATATATATATATATATACACACACACACACATTTGTTTTTCAGTATTTAATTCCAAGCCATCACATCACCCATCATCTGATATGAAATGGAAGAAATATGAAAGTTTCAGTTTTGGTCGACGTTTTGTTCTTCGATTGGATATCATTCACTTTAATGGAACAAAGTAGTGTACTTGCGAACTTTTTAAACAATTATGAAGAAAAAGAAAGAAACATTGGAGAACATTTTTCAACTCTATTGTTTTCAAATACAGTTTTATATCACTACTTCTTATCATTCTCGGTTAAATACATTATGAGAAGTGCCTATATTAATTTAAATATTTATATTGGTAATATTTGTGCAAATCATTTCTTTCCTGTAATAAATAAATTAGTTGTAATGTTGCATTCTTATATTTACGCGCACCCGGGCTTCATTTCCTAGTACGCTTAACTACACTTCTGTTAAAATTCTCAATCTCGCTAAATTATATATATCGCCAGTTTTAGTACAACCTAAATAAGTTTATTTAGATATACTTGCTTATTTTAGAGAGCAAATGTAACTTTATCTTTTAATCAATTAATTAATTTTAATTAATTGTTTTGCAATTTTTTTTTAAATTATTGCTTCTAAACTTAGATAAGAAAACAAAGTAGATTCATACACGAGTTGAGAAAGGTTGCAACGACAATCTATTGTGTCGACTCATATTAGCGTAATAAATGTGTTCATTGTGTACTCAGTGTATAAATGTTGGCTCGAAAATCTGATGATTAATATGTACGTAGTAGTAATATGTACGTAGTACCTAATATAACGTTTGTGAATTATGAAATCGTTGCGTCTTGACAGGGAAGGCTACAATCTCAGTGATACTTTTACGTCTGCTTTAGTGTTAGTTCACCTAGCGTCCATTTGCCTTTTCCAAAGTTCTATTATCCAACATTTCGTTTTAAGACTTGGAGTAAAGATAAATGAGTGATAAATTAAACTTTTGAGGAGTTTTCACCACCATAAACATTTCAGTTTTTCAAAAATTTTAAGCCTATTTAAAATAGGTTGTTTATAAAAAAAAACATTAAACTGTTTGTGAATGTTTTTCGCTAAAAATATGGAAACTATAATTATTTATTAGTTTGGTTGCTATATTGCTATTTTACTTAAATCCCATTATTGGTTGGTAAAAGAGTGGCCCAAGAGTTGGCGGTAGGTGATGATGACTAGCTGCCTTCTTTATAGTCGTACTGCTGAATTAGGGGTGGCTAGCACAGACAGACCTTGTGTAGCTTTGCGCGAAATTCTAAACAAAGAAACAAATATTTTATATAAAATACTGCTATTCACGTCATGTCACAGTGTGTGTATTCGTCATATTTATCTTGTATTTTTACCACGTGGTGGACAGAACGCTAAAAATAAGGCCTGGAATGGCCAAGCGTGTTAAGGCGCTCGACCAGTAAGCTGAGGATCGCGGGTTCGCATCTCCGTCGAGCCAAACATGCTCGCCCTTTCAGCCGTGCGGGCGTTTTAACGTAATGGTCAATCCCACTATTCGTTGGTAAAAGAGTAGCCAAAGAGTTGGCGGTGGGTGGTGATGACTAGCTGCCTTCCCTCTAGTCTTACACTGCTAAATTAAGGACGGCTAGCACAGATAGCCCTCGAGCAGCTTTGTGCGAAATTCAAAAACAATTGTTATATGTTAACTGAGGAGAAGTGCTTAGGCCTACATTTCTCATATATGCAGCAGCAGTTTTGCTGATGGTGGTGATGACCAGCTAGCTGCCTTCCCACTGCTAAATTAGGGACGGCTGACGCAGATAGCCCTCAAGTAGCTTTGTGTAAAATTTAAAACAAACAAACAAAGTAGCGGTTTAATTCATTTCAAATTCGTTTTTATTCCAATTTTTCGCAATGTAATACATCGAGTTAGGTGAAAGTTTGTAAGGCAGTGGTTACAGATTTGCATATTTGTGTAACAACTATGATGAAGTTGATTTCGGATGCTTTAAAGACTGTCGTAAGTAGGTAATTTTGTTTTGTTTGTATTGGTACTATATTAATCCATGCCGGGCATGCGTATTATATGACAGGGAGTATACACGTTATACATATTTTGATTATGTTGGTTACAGAAGCTTCACTGTATTTGCTAGTCAAATCCCCAAGTCCTAGCATAGTTCATATGTTACCATAGTTTGGCTTTAATATTGTTTGTGTTAGGTATACGTGAGTTTTGAGTCGTAGCTCAAACCTTAGAATTTATTCTGATGTTGTAACATGTAAACTGGCGACTACTTACCTATTCTTGTAATCTCGTGTTTACGTCAGAATTCATTTTAAAAGTAGATTATTATGTTCTTGTACTACTTACCTTTTCTTTTGCAATGAACTAATATGTTAATTCTGAGCTATTTGTTTTTGTAGAGTTTTTTTATATTTTGTAAAACCGATTTAGCATTACTATTATAACTTTACTCATTAACCTTTCTATAGGTATTACCATGGCGACGAGTGACCCAGCTTTTAATATCATTCCAAAAAGTTCAACGTTTTTCATAATATGGAGGATCGAGGTAAGGTAACTTGCAGATTTGCTATTGTACTGTAAAAAACATTTTTTTTGTGAACAACAATTATTTTTTCTGTTACAAAAGCTGAGTTTTTGAAATTTGCCATGTATCACTGAAATGGAGCTGAATATAGCGTTATTATGCCTATCATGTATAATTATAAACCACTTAAAATATCTGTTATCTTATACTTCAGAGAGCTTCAATTTTATATAGGTTCAATTATATGGACATTTTGTTGTTGGCTTAGAATAATTTGGGGTACAGAATCACTGAGTTGAGAAGCATGACCTGAAAACCTCGTGATCTGTTGTGACATGAACGTGATTGAATTGTACACCACCCGAATTTCAGCTACTTCTACTATAAAAATGAAATTTCTAAGACTTTTTTTACGTGATGATTTTATAAACGGACCATAGGCGTTGATGAAATTGTGTCAGCAAAAAAAAAATCTTACCCAAATGTAAATTCAATAGGCTTAAAAATATAAATATTATTTGGGTACCATTTTGGTTTGTTTTATTTGTTTTTTGAATTTCGAGCAACGCTACACAAGGCTTATCTGTGTTAGTCGTCCCTAATTTTACAGTGTAAAACTAGAGGGAAGGAAACTAGTTGTCATTACCTATCGCCAACTCTTGGGCTACTTTTTTATCA
The DNA here is from genome assembly GCA_011833715.1 of Carcinoscorpius rotundicauda. Classification (NCBI taxonomy): domain Eukaryota; kingdom Metazoa; phylum Arthropoda; class Merostomata; order Xiphosura; family Limulidae; genus Carcinoscorpius; species Carcinoscorpius rotundicauda. The sequence continues at coordinate 17,418 of VWRL01001546.1, read as the reverse complement.
ACGCATAGTGGGATTGATCGTAACATTACAATACCCCACGGCTGAAAGAGCGAGCATGTTTGGTACGACGTGGATTCGAATCCACGACACTCAAATTATGAGTCGAGTGTCTTAACCACCTGGCCATACTGGACCTTTGTTTTGTTATTATTATCCACAAAATATTTCAGTTGTTGTTTATAGTTTGTTTTTTTTATATACAGTTGCTTTCGTTGATTTTTTATTATGTGGCATTTTGGAAAAATGTTAAATTTGACAAAGTCCAATAGCGGCCCCTTTTAATAAATGAGAGTATAGCAGTCGTCGCTAATTATTTTCTTTCAGAACGTATTGTAGAAGAAATTGATAAGATATTAATTCTAAAGGAGCGTAATATGTTTACCAAATGAACCGCTATGATAATGATTTTTAGAACTGCATATCTTGTTTGTTAAGGAAATGATAACAGCGCAGATCGCCCTTCTGTAGCTTTGTGCGAAATTCAAAACAAATAAACCAAAACAGGGAAACGATAATGCAATCTAGTTTGTTATGAAATTTGGAAAGGAAGTGTGCGCATGTGTAGAAAGAACTTCGAACATAAAAAGCACCTGTCGGCAGTGACTTCAAAATTTGCAAATTAGATACACAAGTAGCTTACATGTTTCTAAACACAGCTACAATACATATAATATGAAAGATCTCAGCGCTCTACTCGCAGTTAGCGGCTTAAATACTATCACCGAATGTGCTCGCTATTTTTTAGCCGTATAGGTGTTGTAATGTAACAGTCAATCCCACCTTTAGTTGGTAAAGAGTACCCCAAGAGCTGACGATGGGCAGTGTGGACTAGCTGCCTTCTTTCTCGTATGGACGGTTCACACAGCTAGCCCTCAGATAGCTTTGCGTAAAATTCAAAACAAACTAAACCGTCCATTCAGTTCTTAGGAATTACATTTCACTTAAAATTAAACTGGATACCACACATTAATAACATAAAAACCAGAATCTGAAAAAAGATTAAGTTACGTTAGGAGTCTGACTGATAACAAACAAGGAACTTTACTGGAAAAACGTATTTAGATCTATAAAACATACATAAGACAGTCGTAGAATATGCCTGCATAACATGGATAAATATATCAAAAACACACGTCAACAAACTACAGCAAATACAAAACTATATTTTAATAAAAGCATATAGAGACCCACAATAAAAAGAACTAGGAATTTGTACACAAGTATTCAAACATGACAACACTAAAAGACAGACTTTTGGATAACTTGCTTCAGTGCTATAACAAAAATGTTATTAAAAATGAACTTTTAGACAAACTAGGTGGTTACATAATACATGATAAGCCTAGCTGTAAGTACCTTTCCCATCTAAACATCATAAATATGGAACTTACAGGCCAAACATTGCTAGACAAATTGAGTTTTATACACATTCGTAGTTCTATTTTAAAAGGGTTGTGTATGCAAAAATAGGATTTTGTGCATCTGTGTACATGACTGCTAAGTGGAACTGTATTGTGAACACGGACTAATAGTGCAATCATGCACAAGTGAAGCTAGTGAAAATATACGAAATAATATTACCTCATGAATTTGACATGGTATGAAAAGGGTATGCTAATTAAGACTGGGACATTGTACAAAAGTTAACATATTGCGAGGGATAAAAAAATAAAAAGGGTTACTTTATTACTTATGTTTCACTAAGAGTGCAAACAAAATAATTTTTGAGAGGGTGGAAGAGGTCAACGCTGAAACTGACCCTACCTGGTACAAAATATCGACCGAATCCTGATGAAGAAGCAGAATTTGTGAAATTTTGAAATGGGTGTGCACTTGCTTAAATTTGTTTATATTTCACTCCAGGTAATAAAATAGTAAACAAGAATAATTAAATGATTGGTTGGTAGCTTGGTTTAGTACAAAAACTCGCTGGGCTATCTGGTGTAATTACCACAAGAATCAGACCTGGATGTTAGCGTAGAAATACGAAAAAGGATTTAGATTACGAACATAATTTTAACCCAGTATTCTCGATTTATTTCTTTGCTGATCTTAAAAACAAATTGTTCGTTATTAAATATATTTATAAGGTGCCAGATTTATTCGTGATATGAAACTTCGTGTATCACTTAAAATAAAACTATTTAGAGATTGCACTAATAAATTTCTTGATGCAAATTTTCTTATCGTAGAGGTAATAGTGGATAAGCTATTCGAAAAACTTACTTATGAATTTGAAAAAACGTGTTTCGACTTTATTCAAGTTTATGGCTATTTAAACGTCAAGATTATGGAGTAATAGATAACAAACGTTAAGTAACCAAGGTTCAAAATCGAAGACTAACTTTAATTTTATTACTTGTTTATCTATTTTTGCCTGGTTTGCGATATCTGCCAAATGGGCAGCCGAGAGTTGGAGTATAATTGTTCTTAAGTGAAATATAAATGTATTAAAATTCGCTGAAGGATTTGTTTGTTTGTTTTGGAATTTCGCACAAAGCTACTCGAGGGCTATCTGTGCTAGCCGTCCCTAATTTAGCAGTGTAAGACTAGAGGGAAGGCAGCTAGTCATCACCACCCACCACCAATTGTTGGGTTACTCTTTTACCAACGAATAGTGGGATTGACCGTCACATTAAATACGCCCCCACGGCTGGGAGGGCGAGCATGTTTAGCGCGACTCGGGCGCGAACCCGCGACCCTCGGATTACGTCTTACCGTCTTGACCATGCCAGGCATCAGGGTAATTCCAAATAAAAAGATATTGTCAGTTTGCTATTTAGCTGTGCAGAACACTTTGTCAGTTTTATTCATATCCAGTTCCTTGAACATTTCCAATACGGAACCGTAACAAATCACAGGAAATCTTGGACAACTTTTGTGTAAAAAATTCAAGAGATAGAAAAGGTAGTTCTTTTGTCTTTTACACCAACGAACGGCTTAAATAAGAAAGTTTAAAGTTATCTTAAGAAGTGACAATGCAATCAGTAAGAGATCATATAAAAATTAGGGATATTTCCTCGAGTGCGAAATAATTTATTTGTACGACAAGCATATTTTTAATTTATTTTTTAACCTACCTTTGATTAAGAGAGCATTTACCCACTTTTCACATATGACATTGTGACGTTTTGAGAGTTGAATGTCGCCTAAAGGTTAGCGTGTTGGGACTTTGAATCTGAAGGCTCTTGGTTTGTGTGTGTTTGTTTACTTATAGCAAAGCCACATGGGGCTATCTGCCGAATTCACCGAGGGCAATCGAACCCATGGTTTTAGCGTTGTAAATCTGTAGACTATCTAGGGGGTAATTCTTGGTTTATGAACCGCTCAAAAGTGCATGGGAGCACTCTAAAAATGGCGATGAAATTCCAATATTCAATTAAGTAACAGAAGCCCAAAAGCTCTTTCTTGATAGTTCCCGTTGACTAGCTGTCTTTTCTTTATTCTGTTAGTTGAATACTGGGGACAGCTAACCACAGCTAGCCTTTTATGTAGTAATTCTGAAAAAATAGCAAAAAATAAAAACAGCGGACTAAAACGTTTATTTTCCCGAATATTTGTGTTTTCGTTAAGAGTTATTATTTTAGCAAGATTTTTTTGTCTCAAACAGTTGTACTTTCAATATTTTCTTCACGAGAATGCCTGTTGAAGAAATGGTCTTGTGTCTTAGCTAAAATTGCTACGCGTTTCATATTTCCATTACTAGTTCAGACTACGTCTGTTGTTACTTATGTTCAGGTAACTTTTCATGTATGTTTCCTGCAATTAATATGACATTCTCGAGAGGTCGTAAACACGTTCTAATCAATCTTATGTTTACGTCCACCGATATCCGGCAGATAATTTCAGAGCTGTTCACAGAAATATATTTTGAAAATATAATGCAGAGAATGAATCGATGGTGGGTAATAAAGAAAAGAAGCGTAACATTTTATTCATACAAACTGTGCAAGTCTTGATACTTACCAATTTAGTTTTGTTGCTACCTTTACTGCTGGCACAGGAGAAGTTTTCCTTAAACGCGTGCACACAGGAAAAAGATAAAGATAATTGCGACTGACCGACGAAATCAAGACAAAACGTTAAAGTGAAGTACACCAGGAACCAAAGTTGCATACACTACCGACTTTTTCTAATAGCGTTTGTTTGTGTTTTAGCAAAGCCACATTGGCCTTACTGCTGTGTTTACCGTGGTGAATTGAACCGAAGATTTTACCGTTGTAAATCCGAAGACTTACCACTGTCCCAGCGGGGCACTTCTAATAGCAATAACATGAAAGAGAAACACGTAATCCATTGTAAATAGTATGTGTGCCATCTCGCGAGGTGGGCTTACCTTTCTTCAAGAGGAAGAGGGCCAAAGCGATATGAGTTTCTAGACGTTGGCACATGTAAATTTGGTTTGAGTGAAAAAAAAGATTGATAGGTGTACGAACTTTAGGTTAATAAAAATGTCATGTGCGTGTTAAACACATTCACGAAAGTTTTAGCGAAATATACAGTCATGTGAAAAAGTCAGGCACTCTCTGAAAGCCCGTGTATTTTTGTAACATTTTTGGATATATAGATATTTAATCTCAATTTCAACAATACTAAGAAATTATAGTAATATAACTAAAATATTAAAACTGAAGAAAAGACTTTTCAAGATTTTCTGTAATTGTAATTCTACAAAAATGTATATTCTAACTGAGGAAAAAAGTTAGGACACCCCCACATTTATTCCACTTTAAAGGACTCAACTCACACACAGGTGTATCACACCAGTTGCACATGATTAGAAGATCGTTACTCAGCAAGATGCTAAAAGAGGTCTCCAAACTTCCAAACACCCTAACATATCATTACTGGACCTACAGTAGTCTCTGGCTACTATTGATGTGAAAGTGCATGCCTCTACAATCAGAAAGAGACTGCACAAGATTAACTTGCATGGAAAGTGTGCAAGGAGTAAACCTTTGCTCTCTAAGAGAAACATCAAAGCGAGACTGAAGTTTGCCAGAGAGAATGTAGACAGGACTTCTGGAATAATGTTCTTTGGGCAGATGAGTTTAAAATTGAATTATTTGGACATCAGAACAGAGAATGTGTTTGACGTAAACCAAATACAGCATTCAAGGAAAAGAACCTCATACCAACTGTAAAGCATAGAGGTGGAAGTGTCATGGTTTGGGGCTGCTTTGCTGCAGCAGGACCTGGACGCTCATAATCATATAATCCACCATGAATTCTACTGTGTATCAGAGGGTGCTTGAGGATCATGTGAGACTATCTGTAAGAAAATTAAAGCTGAAGCAGAATTGGACCCTGGAACACGACAATGACCCAAAACATACCAGTAAATCCACCAAGGACTGGATGAAAACTAAGAAATGGATAGTCCTTGAATGGCTAAGTCAAAGCCCAGATCTTAATTCCATTGAGATGCTGTGGGGTGACTTGAATTGGACTGTGTACATGCAAGAAACCCCTCAAACATCTCACAGCTGAAAGAATTCTGCATTGGGAAGTGGGGCAAACTTTCTTCAGACTGATGTCAGCGACTGGTAGATGGCTGCAAGAAGTGTCTCACTGCAGTTATTTCAGCCAAAGGGGGCAGCACTAGCTATTAGTGGGTAGGGTGTTCAAAATTTTTACTCAGAATATGCATTTTTGTAGAATTACATTTACAGAAGATCTTGAAAGGTCTTTTCTTCAGTTTTAATTGTTTAGTTATATTCTTATAATCTCTCAGTATTGTTGACATTGAGATTAAATATCTATATATCCAAAAATGTTACAAAAATACACAGGCTTTCATAGGGTGTCCTAACTTTTTCATGTGACTGTACTATTAATGTGACAAATGATATATTCTACACTTGTTATGAAAGAGCAAAATTCTTGAATATTTTGGTCATTACAACGAGAAGCTTATATTGCTTTGCCTCTGTTTCAGTGTCAACTAACAATGGGTGACTGTATTACTTGTACATTTTGGTATGAGTTGGAGTTTTCTTTTGTGTATAATGTTATGTGAAATAATCATTAACATATATAACTGTGGATTATGGGATACCGTATTTGAACCTTTTTCTGGTTGGAAACTGTCTTATATCATAAATATCCTTGTGCTAGAGAAAGCATACCTTTTCTATCTCTAGCAGTCAGTGTAAACACAATGGAATTTAAGTAGCTGGTCAGTACGTAAATTATATCATAATTGCACACACTTTTGCATAATAAAGATATTTTTCTGTATTCAAATGTGTTTGTTTTTGATTTATTCTTGACAAAAAAAAATTTCCTGAATCTTTATTTTTGCAAAACCTTTTTTATCTGTTAAGTATTGGTGTATCTGAATACCACATTTGACATTAGCTAAGGTATTGTGTGTCCTGAACACTCAATATTCCTGAATCAATTCATGTGTCCAATAAAATTATTTTATGCATTAGTTAATTCTTTCCTCACATAAATTTCATTTAATTTGGTTGTTCATGGCTTTCACTAACAAAATGTGTTGTAAAACAATGGTTTGCAAATTCTGTTGACAGATCTCTGTTTACATTTGCTCTGCAAATAGCATATTGTTGTGATGCAACAGTTTTTCGTCTGTCATTTTCTGTTTAATTTTACATTCAAATGAAATTACTGAAGTTTGGAATATATACAGATTATCTAACATTCAGTAAATTCAATTATATTGTTCCAGTTACTTAGTAAGTTCTCACAACTGTTAAAAGTCAAATATTAGTTACATATTTGCTTCTACAAAACTACTAGAGGCCATATGCATTATAGATTCTGTAATATTTTATTTAATTAGAAACAGGTATTTCATGTTAAAAACATTTAACTGGTAAAATGTTTTACAATGAGGTGTGGACAATACGTTTTTATAAAAGTACCTCTGGAGCTATTGCTGGCAAAGTAGGATAACTGGTTAAGAATTTATTTTAAGGTTCCTAAATATATATTTTAACCACTTATTACTGAGTCCAACTCTCCATGAAAGATGTATGAAATGGAAATAATAATATGAGATTTATATTCTTAATTAACCCTATAAGAGGTTTGATGTTTAATGGTAACACCAAACATGATTGCATCTCTATCAAGAAAGATTTGTTATACTCATTTTAGGACATTTTATGAAACATGGATATAAAAATCATAAAGTGAGACAATTGAATGCTTTAAATTTTATTGATTTTTTTTTCAAATGCTGATTACATCAATTAAAAACTAGGTCAAAGTTTGTACATGGTTGAATCTTACAAAGTTTACCAACTGTTTATATCAGCATTAATTCTATACCTCTTACCACATGCCCATTTTATACTGGTTGTTTTCAATTGTAGAAAGTACCAGATACTTTGTATATCAGGTGTTTCGATCATCATTTCAAACACTGCTCCATGTGATCTAAGTTGTGGTCAAGTGAAAAGGAAAACATTGGCATTTTGTTGAAGTTTTTTCTAGAATTTTACACAATTTTTCATAAACTTGCTCATAATTATTACAGTGTATTACTCACCCCCCAAGAAAAAAACAAACACAAACACACAAAACAGCAACAAAACCATATATATATATATATATATATATATATAACTCGATTAACAAATTTTTAGGACACTCATCCGAGTATGAGAGGAAGAATTTTTTTTGTATCAACACTTTTTTGCTTGAAAATAATATTACAATAGTCAATGCTAGTTCTATATTTTTTGTAAAAAAGCTACAGTGTGAATTTTCAAACTGTACTGAATTGAGTAAAAAAATCATTACTTAATGTTTACTTTGTTACAAAACGTTTTGATATTTGAGTAATTGGTATGATTAGTAAAAGTAATTTTTACATAGTAACAAAAGTTATTCATTACATTGCTATTTGATTCAGCCTGATTTTGTTATTGTTTGTTTGTTTTTTATAGAATATGAAAGTTGTACCTATTTCAAAGGAACAGTACGGCTCATTTCACACTGGAGACGCCTATATTGTTGCATGTGTAAGTATTCAAACAAGGATAAAATAACAAATGTTTACATTTTTATTTAGGTGTTAACTTATCCTAATTATTGAATGAATGATTCTTTTATGCATTCATTTATACTGATTATTATCCTGTTTCTTAAAGTAAGAATATACTAAGATTATAATTATGTTTTGCTTTACTGGTTGTCGTTTCTCTTAAATGAACAAATTTGCTAATAATCATGTACAATATCTAGGGTGAGGAATATTTTGACTTTCTTTTTCATGGAACTCAAGCAGTTACCCATTTTATTTATTTCTAATAAAATATTTAGCAAATATCATCCTCTGTGGTGAATCAGTATCTAGTATTTGAAACCGAATACTTATTTCAGATGTTTTGTAAGTATGATCAAATGCACACGAATTCTTCATGTATGGTTGTTGGATCGGATTTTATAAATGATGAAGCTTTAGGTTGAATTTATGCATTTCATAAGAGAAGTTTGTTGTATCGAGTCACGGGTTGCTATATAGGATAATAAAGCAGTGTGTGTGTGTGTGTTTTCTTATTGCAAAGCCACATTGGGCTATCCGCTTAGTCCATAGAGGGATATCGAACTGCTGATTTTGACGTTGTAAATCCGTAGACTTAACTCCTGTACTAACGGGGGACTAGTAAAACCGTATTGAAATAAAATGTTACTGTGTGGTAATGTTCTTGAACTAGTCTTATAAGAAGTATATTTTTGAAATATAATAGGATTTTTTTCGTAGCTCAAAATAATAATATTTACTCACAATATCGTGTTTCAGTGGGGTGTCAGCTGTCATTGTTGCATATTTTTTAAATTTTCAATTGACCTTATATGTACTCGTAATCTTCAAATTTTATATATTTTATTTAAATTTAATTTAACCTTGAGTTTCAATATTACAAGTTAAGATGTTGCATTTTCTATCTTTCAACTACATTCTTTCTTAAAATTGCTATAATGCTAAAAAACTGGGTTTTGATATCTTTAGTGGACACAGAATAGATAACAGCAATAACAACAACACAGCTTAGATAAACCACTTTGTAACTTTGTGCTTAACAAAAACAAACAATTCCTGCTGGGATAGCGGTAAATCTTCAGATCTACAATGCTGAAATCAGGGATTCGATTCCCTTCATTGGACACAGCAGATAGCCCAATGTGGCTCTACTATAATGAAACTCACAAAGTGAAACAAATTGAAAGTTGATAGTTGTATTTTTAATCTTATAAAAAGTTGTTTATATCATATCAACACAAGATTACTATGACTATTATATATGTGTTTTGAAAGACATCACTGTTTCTAAACACAGACACGAAACTTTCTATGAGAGTTACAACTTTAGTGTTTAACAAATATATTCTATTTAAGATGAGATAAATACAAGAATAAATATAAATGGCTTGGCATTTCCATGTGGTTAAGGGCACTCGACTTAAAATCTGAGGGGTTCGAATTCCCATTACATCAAAAATTTTCACTCTTTCAGCCATGTGGGTGTTATAATGTTGTGGTCAATCCCACTATTCATTGGTAAAAGAGTAGCCCAAGAGTTGATGGTGGGTGGTGATGACAATCTGCTTTCCCTCTAGTCTTACACTTCTAAATTAGGGGCAGCTAGGACACACAGCCCTTGTGTAGCATTGCATGAAATTAAAAACTAAACAAATATGAATTAAGTACAAATTTGATAATTGATAATTAAGAATTGTTGATTGAATGTGTCTTATAGAGTTACAAATGTAAACTAATGTTTCATCTAAAGATTTGAACTATAAATTCTGTTTCCAGGTTGGGAAAGTCCTTAAGAAATGACACCCTTGGAAAATAGTCTCAGAGAACTCCTGAATAACTAAAGTAATTTCATCAAAATATTTTTATCCAGCAGGTTTAAGGTCCAAACAAATAAAATATTTCTGTTTTTGTCTGCTGTTTTATATTCTGTCTTCCATGTCCTATAATCAACCTAGTTACTCCTCTGAACAAAGACTTAAATGCAACAGATCAAACATTGTCGACTTATAGCCACTTTTTGACATGTTATTTATTGGATGATCTAAATGTGTTGCAGTATGAACATGTCTGACTGAGAATACAATAATCAAACTGCAATACATATTTTAGTAATGCTGTTGCATATAACAATGAATTAGAACACAATAGGATAGTTATTGATAGAACATATATGTTGTCTCATTGATATTATTCTGTCATAAACTTTGAGTTTATTTAGTGGTTCACGATGTAGTTATAGTGTGAAACAGCCTTATAAAGGTTAATTACTTTCGTACGCTGAAAGTATGTGATAAGGAAATTTATGATTCCACAAAAAGATTGTTGATTAGGCTTTGTTATTACCTGTAAAATGCTTGACTTATATTTCAGCTATTTGTTCAAATGCAAGTGAAACCTTGTAAGACTTGAACTTTGGTAGGTGACTGTACGAGTAGCGACCTCTAGTTGGTGTTGGATTAAATGGTCATATGTTTTATTTTCAGTTTGCATAGTATATATTTCCACTGTTAAATGTGACTTACGTTTTGGTTCCCCTCGGTGGACATAGCAGATAGCCCAATGTGGTTTTGCTATAAGAAAACATCCCCCTCCCCATGCAACTTATGTTTTAGTTGCATGATGGTTATTTTGTTTATGTTATGCAGTATGTGTTTATTTTAACGACAATTAAAAAGAATTTTTTAACGCTTCCATTATGCAATTTTTAAGGAAATTTAGTAGGTTTCAGATGAACGCTTCTTAAGATCAACTTTTTTAACATTCGATATCTTTGGGTCCTGTAAAATTTACTTTAATTTCAATGTTTATTCAAGGACCTACTGGACAGAATAAATAATTCAGACAGGTCATTTAATCAACTATTGGAAACCACACCAAATGATTTCTAGTATTTTTAGGAGTGATGACACCCATTTTAGCATTCATCTGAGCTCTTTTGTATTGGTTATTGTTGTTGTTGTTTAGAATTAAGCACAAAGCTGCACAATGGGCTATCTGTTCTCTGCCCACCACGGGTATCGAAACCCGGATTTTAGCGTGTAAGTCCGCAGACATACCACTGAGCCACTGGGGGGCTTTTTGTATTGGTCTAGCAACACTTTTATGTTCTAAAAAAGAAAGAAAAGGAAGGCATTTGCTATAATTTGTCTACCTCTTTAAGCTTTTTAGAAATAATAATAGTTTCATGTCATTCCTAAATCCATCGGAGTTGTTTGTATGACCCGTCTGGCAAATTTACTTTGGTCTGGCTCTCACCTGTTCTAGTTTACAAAAACCCAATCTTCATAGTTTTCACTTCTTCATATGTATATTAAAGTGGGATATTCCATTAACTACTTGTGCTTATTCTGTGAACTTGTAGCTTATATTTAAATAAACATGTCTATTTATTTGAACTTTAATGTTTTTGATAGGGAACAGAGTATGGAGAAAAGGGAGACTCTGGTATGAAAGTAAGCACTTATTAGTTTTTCAAAGTCTGTAGGCTGTATATGTAATTGTATAGCTGTTTGTTTAACCTACCATTGAATATTTATGTAATCAAGCAAAACTATTAAGTTGAAATGTAATGCACACAGTAGATAAAACAATGATGCCCATAGTGTCTATTTCGCATGAGACAAGATAGACATTCTCAAATAAAAACGTTTCTCTATTTTAAAACATTTAATACTAATATCATCAGAATATTTAACAAAAGAGAGTAAATTTCTGTGTAAGTAATTACACAAATAACTTGAACTGAATGGACAAGAGAAAATTTCCTGTAAATTTGTGCATTGTCTGTAAGTACACCTATGACTTGTAGTACAGTAAAGTAAAATCACAGAAACTCTTATACTATGGTGCTATATATATTTATTTATTGACACTGTAAATATAATTCTACATATTTACTTAGCTTGAGTAAATTACCCATGACTGCAGAAGGCATTCTGAATATTATTTGTTTATATGGAATTAATATTGGATTTAATATGTGAACAAAAGTGATGTTACAACAAATCATCTTAGGTTCATTGTTTGAGATAAAACTAAAACTGGTAAAAGTAACATTATTTTAATTAACCTAAAACTTATGGAATAGAAACAGAGATTTGCATTGTTCAGATGATTAAAAATGAGTGGTTTTATATGCAATGTATGTGTGCAATTTCTGGGCTTTTAAATACATAATTTTATCTGTGAAATTAATAAAATTGTTTTTATTATTTATAGACACGGATAGTAAATGGTGGTACCGAGATTCACATACATTTTTGGATTGGAGCTCAGTGTTCAAAGGTATATTTTCATTATTTTTCTAATGAGCATCTCAAATGTATATTTTTTCTGAAGCATTAAAAAAATGTTTTAATTTCTAACATTCTAAATTTTTAACTAAAATACACAGTGCAGCTTTGTATGTAATTGCAAACAAAAAACGTTGTACTTCAATTTTGGTATGAAAATATAAAAAAGGGACGGAAGTGTTGTAGTTTTGATTTAACCAACAAAGACATCATTGTTTAGATGCACTTAAAATGTGGAGGCATTGTTTATAGGCTTTAAATAATTATTTTATACAAGTAAAGCCTGCATTATTCTGTTCTGTTGAACTAAATATTTATATTGTTATTGAACAAGGCTTTACAGAAACCGATTTACTAATTTATACTTATCCATCTTTCAAAAGATGAAGAATGATATTATTACAGAAATGTTTTCATTATATTTTTAAATCATCAGTGTTGTACTTTAGCCTATATAAATAAACCTGCATGAAAACAGGCTTGCATTTTATAGTTTGTTGAAGATTGAACTACCTGTAAGTATTTTAAGGCTTATAAAATAAAGTGTTATTCAATATTCTTAGGAAAATACTTGTAAAACATGTGTAATTATGTCTTTTTAACATGTGAATCTATTGAAATATGATCTAACATCTCTGAAATTTAATTTCTGTTCATAAACTTCACAGGTACAAAAAATACACTGACTAGATATGTGGTCAGTCTAAAAGTAAGAAACATATAAAAGTTATATTCATGATTTACATGTAGTTTTTAAAAGTGGTCGATCTTAATTAAAAAAAAAGTAAAAACAAACAAAAAGGCTAATGCATAGAGACTTCTGAGAAAAGACAGGTGATAACGGTAACAGATGTTAGTGTTTCAGGTTATCAACATTTCAAAACAACCTTTGATATACCAATGGAAACCTCATAAAAAGTGTTTGAGATCTATAATGATACTCATTAATTTAATGACAAAAATATAAATTGATTGTTTGTTTTCTCAGTTTTAAAAAAATTGATACTTTTTATAAAGTATTACATATAGGTTTAAAGTAACCAAGAGTAATAAATTGTATTATTAAAATATTAAGTGCCATTTAAAAGTCTATATTAAGAACTTGGAACTAGGATGTAAGCTCAAGTATAAAACCGAACTTTGCAAAAGGTATTTTTTTTTAAAAAAAGGAGTGAAATTAAGATATAGATGTTGTGCATATATTGTAACCAGCTATTTTTTTAATTATTTTTCTTGCCAGGATGAACAAGGTGTGGCTGCAATCAAAACTGTTGAGCTAGATGACTACTTTGGTGGTTATCCTGTTCAGCACAGGGAGGTAGAAGGCCACGAGTCAAAACGTTTTATCTCTTACTTTAAAAAAGGCCTGAAGTACGTATAATTAGAAACACAGTCCATTTACTAATCTTATTGCTGTGCTGTTGATTTGAAATATTTTACAGTTTGCATGAAAACATAATATTTTGCATTGATACTAAGATAAGATGTATTTAATGCCAACCTGTTTCTGTACTTAGAGTGCTAGAAGGTGGAGTAGCAAGTGGGTTTCGAAAAGTTGACACATCTGTTGAACCATGTCTTTTTCATGTTAAAGGGAAGCGAAAACCTATCATTCGTCAGGTGTGTAGTCTTAATGTGAAAGCTATCAGATTTTTCTTTTTAAATTTAAAGAGTATTTGTACACTATATAAGTATGAAAACTCAAATAAAAGTGACAATGTTTGTAATATTATTATCAAACAACCATTCTAATGGAAAATTTAAACTGTATTTATCAGTAATTTGTTTGATAAATTTTGTTGCGGTTCTGATAACAAGCTAATTCCTAGATTTTAATTTCTCTTTCCTTCAATAAATTTATAATTAATCAAAATATGATATGTGGAAACAACTTCACTGTTTTTGTTCCTGTCACTGTTTGAAGAAATTTTACTGGTCCTTGCACTTGAACTGTTTTTTGTATTTCTAATATTTTAGAAATATATGAAAAGTATAGAAGAAAACTAATTTTCTTCTTTCTTATAATAGTAGATAAGTTTCTGACATCAATAAGTTTTTGCTCTGCGTCGTTTCTGTAGATTTGATACTGCCATGGCAATATTTGCATCTTAAGCTACTCTTAAGATAATCATTTTATTTAACAGTGATCAGATTTATATATATGTATTTTATACATCTAAAAATTATTAACTCATATAAATTCTAAAATAAAATATTTTGAAGCATTACTTTTTGTACTAAACCAAAAGCTACCAGAGGTTGACCTTTTATAGGTTACTAAGTGATTCATCAGTAGTTAGTTATTGGGTAAAGTCTGAAAAACTGCATCCTCTCTGATACTTTCAATATTTTTATTGCAGTATGTATGTTTTAAGTGGGAAGTTGGTTGATATTTTAGCTATGATCAAAGAAGTGTATTCTTATTTTCCATTTTTAGACTCGTGGAATTGGCTGGGAATACCTAAATGATGGTGATGTTTTTGTACTTGATGCAGGAGAAGTTATTTTTGTGTGGACTGGAAAATATGCAAACAACATGGAAAAAATTCAGGTGAAGTTCAAAGCTGTTCATTTATCACAAAATGTGTAGATAATCCTATTTGCTTTTTAATTCTGTTGTGACATTTGCAGTATATAAAATTATGTACAAGTTGTGTAGTATTAGCTCAAAATTATTTAAATCAAGTAAAACGTTTGAAGTGCAATAAAAGACCGCATGTTCCAAAATATAAATTACAATTTCTCACAACACTTAAAAGCAGTTAAAATTATAAAATCTAGGCATACATTAGACTACTGATAAATGAAATTTTTAAATGCTATTAAAAATAATACATTCATATATCTTCTATTTTAGTGTTCTGTTGAGAAACAGAGTATATATCTTCTATTTTAGTGTTCTGTTGAGAAACAGAGTATATATCTTCTATTATAGTGTTCTGTTGAGAAACAGAGTATATATCTTCTATTATAGTGTTCTGTTGAGAAACAGAGTATATATCTTCTATTATAGTGTTCTGTTGAGAAACAGAGTATATATCTTCTATTATAGTGTTCTGTTGAGAAACAGAGTATATATCTTCTATTATAGTGTTCTGTTGAGAAACAGAGTATATATCTTCTATTATAGTGTTCTGTTGAGAAACAGAGTATATATCTTCTATTATAGTGTTCTGTTGAGAAACAGAGTATATATCTTCTATTATAGTGTTCTGTTGAGAAACAGAGTATATATCTTCTATTATAGTGTTCTGTTGAGAAACAGAGTATATATCTTCTATTTTAGTGTTCTGTTGAGAAACAGAGTATATATCTTCTATTATAGTGTTCTGTTGAGAAACAGAGCATAATATAAAATTTAAAGAAGCTGTTGGCCAATGAGGCTGTCAATCAAAAATACGATGCAAAGACAGTCCTTGTTGTTAAAATATTTGTTAAACCTACCTTTGAGCTCCTTTAAGTACTACATCCATCACGTATGAAAACAATCTATTCCATTCTAAAGACCATCTACCCTGTTAGAAAAATAAAAGTATTTAGTTGAAAATGGCTTCCACTCTAGAGAAAAAAAAACAACGTTGAGAAGAGTATGTGTAACTTATTGTATAGTTTTATGTTTAACTGGAAACAAATAAATTATCTGAAAAAAATTATATTTTTGTTTCCCATTCTTACCATTTTCACCATTAAGTGTCATCTTAGTAGCCCTTTTCCATACCCTGTCCAACAGTTGAATACCTTTCCTTAAATAAGAAGTTCAAGTCTGAACTGACCTGTAAAATGAATTGGTAAAGTCTTTTGACTTGTTATACATTTTTCTGTAGATATAACCTAAAATTCTATTTGTCCTACTACTAGCTTGTATAGCTTAACACTTACATAGCTTCCCGTAATAAATCTCAACAACTACCAAGATTTGATTAGAAGACCATGAATTAATTTTATATACATTGCAAAAACAATTTATATTTAATAAATAGTTTTATATACTTGTATATGATATATTAAAGTCAACATTGGATAATTCACTACAGTTTTACATCAGTTATTGGATTTTAGGTAGCTGGCTAACATAATATTAACTTTGTTATGTCTCATCATTTAAATTTTAATTAACTTTGAAGAAAAGCTGCTTAATTTTAGGTACTTTACTTGCAAAGAGGATTTTTGTTTCATTTGGTTAAACTTTATGCAATTTCTTTTTCTACTGAAATTAAACAATGATATAGTGCTCTAAAAACTTCATTTTTAAAAGCACTTATATAATTTTCATTCAGATTTGTTTCCTTAATTTCTATTTATACATACTTAAAGACTGCAAAAGTTTTGTGTCTAAGCATGAAAGATTACTCACGTTTATATTTTTTATATTTCTTTGTGCAAAAATTTTACAAATAAAACTCATGACTATGCATTTTCACTATGTATATCTACCTGTTTGCTCATTCACTTTGTAGATATCTATTGTATGTAGTATCAACCATGTCATACTTAGTGGGGGTAATATTACTTTATTTTGCATTTTTTAACATATAGGGAGCAAGAACTGCTCAACAACTGAAAGCTGATCATGGGAGTGGTTCAGTTGTGATAGTTGAGGATGGTAAAGAAAAGTCTTTACTCAAAGAAGAAAAACAGGTAAAAAAATACCATTTTCATTGATCATAAAAGTTCATAGATACAATTTGTAATGTAACAGGTTAATCCATTTTATCTTATTTTTATGTGATATTGATGTTGAAGATTTCAATTAACTCTAAAATGCTAAAATACATTTATAAATCTGTAGAGATAAAAACACAAGTAGTAGTTTCATTTTAGACATAATTCTATAAAAACATTCTTTTATTTTCAGTTTAATACTGAATAGTAACATCTTTGTATTTTTTATAAGCAAGAGTCAATAATTTATTAAATTTGTATGACAGTTATCATCAGAAAGGTATAACTAACTACAGGGAGGGAATGCATGTGTTTTGTAATGTTGTTTTTTAAAGAAAAAATAATTTTTAACATACAATTTTAATTTCTACCCTGAATACACTGCATGGCCAAAAGTGTGTGGCCACTCCTTTTAATTAGTGGGTTCAGCTGTTTGAACCACACCTC
>VWRL01001545.1:0-27350 GCA_011833715.1 Carcinoscorpius rotundicauda | reverse complement strand
TTTTCCTCTGTGGACAGTTGTTTATGAAGTGTCATACACGTTTACGAAACTTTATTGTGTGACATATGTCACCAGATGCTGTGCTTTGTGATTATTAGTTTACTTTTATGTGAAGCGATAACACCTGGACAAAACACTAGTATATGTATAATACAAAAGTTATAGAGGAAATTAAGGGAACTATTAAATATGACTTACAGAGGATTGAGTATGTTACGTTGGATAGTTTTGCATATGCAAATCAAGTCTCGTGAAAACCACAACCGATATAAAGTTGCGATAGAACTGAATGTATCAGAAGTACATTTTACTAACATTGTTTGATGTTTCGTAAATAATGTGATGCCACCAGAAACTGATTGTTCTTTGAAAGAGTATGTAAGTGTCTTATTTTGACACAAAATATTCATAAATACCGGTCATAAGAATTTATTTAAATGGGGAATGTAGAATTTCTTAGCCAGATATACTCCACGTTTTTCACATTGGAAAACTCAGAATATGAAACAATTTGATGCACCAGAACTATCCACAAAAAGACGTGTAATAAGTCTTACGTTAGTCGTGGTAAGCAAAATGCAACTGCTTGTAAAAAATGTGAAACCATGAATGAACACAAAGGTCAGTGGCAAAAGCCGTCCATGTGCCCAAAGCAACAGTACCCAACGTAATAAAAAAAAAAGTCTCCTTCTGGAAAAGCAACACATCTGTTCAAATGTTACATACTTCAAGCAGATGGAGCATTTATACTATTCCGTATAAATACACGGGAACTTGGCGAACCTAGCGCATATTTATGCGACTGAGCGTTGAAATAAGCTCTGGGAAATGTTCGATTTCGTACTTTAGGTGAGTTATAGAAAGCAAGTTTGGAGGAGATGTGTACTTTGGACACAACAATCTTACGACAGATCCTTTTGCAATGGAAATTACATTGCCAAACTGTTTTGACGATGCACGGTCATCAGATAGAACATTACTGGGCGTGAAAGCATGACCTTTAATGACTTGACGAGGCTTTAAAATTGTTTGAATGTTGTTTACAATCACGTGTGTTAAGGCGTGCGACTCGTAATACGAGGGTCGTGGGTTTGCATCCCCGTTGCGTCAAACGTGCTCGCCATTTCAGCTGTTAGGGCGTTATAATGTTACGGTCAATCCCACTATTCGTTGGTAAAAGAGTAGCCCAAGAGTTGGCGGTGATGACTAGCTGCCTTCCCTCTAGTCTTACACTGCTAAATTAGGGACGGCTAGCACAGATAGTCCTCGAGTAGTTTTGTGCGAAATTAAAGCAAAACAAACAAATTTACAATATTTTTCTTTTCGACGTAGATTTTCGAATTTATTGTTTTTTGGACAATGAAGCAAACATTGTGTTTGTATGGTTTATGTTTTTCGATTTTTATCGTGCATTGGTGGTGGTGGGAGAGGGCGTAACTTGATATATTATGATATGAGTTACATTATGCGATCGATGATGGTGTACTTTCAGTTTACGCTGTGAAATTAGGTTTATGGTTTGTTATGTAGCTTAGTTATGCAATAAACATATCCTTAACTGTGATTTTATGTTGCATGACATTAAGATATGTAATGTAGTAAATATATATTGCTAAGCATTTCAGACATGTTAAAGAGATATGAAGTACTTGTCAGGCTGTAAAAGTGACTTTTCTATCTTATCAATTAAAATGGAATGACATTTAAGGGTAAGCATAATATCTGCTGACTAGTCTTATATATATGTTCATTCTGCTGAAACATGCCATACATTTTATCTATGTTGTTTCACAAATCAAATACCAGTTGGACAGTTGGAAATATTTAGCGCCATTTATCTTGGTATGTGCTGCCTCAGTTATCAAGGATTAAATCTTCATTATATTGACAGTTTTCCATTTGTCAAAATTTATACGTATTACATCACTTGCCTACGTGATCTAATAGTTATATTAAGAGATAACATGAATGTTTTGTAGTAATACTTACATATGCTTACAATTATTTTTAGGCCGAGTTCCACCCACTGATTAGTGTTGCTGCCTGTGTATGCGAGATTCAGTAGTTCAACTCCCAATGTTCCCCATCGAGCCATGGGGGTGTTATAAAAATGCAGTCAAATTACACTATTCGATTAAAGGATCCCATGAGTTGGCGGTGGGTGGGGTTAATTTGCTGCCTCCACCCCTTCAGTCTTTTTCTCCAAAATGAGTGATGTATAGTGCAGATATCCCTTGGGTATAAGTTTTGTGCGAAATTCGAAAACACACACACACAACTATGTCAAATACGCTTGTGTGGGATAGTGTTTGATCAAAAAGCTCACAAAGTTTATTTAGTTTTATTATAATAATATTATTGATCACAGGATTTATTAGATATCTTCAGTTTTGTATAAATAGTATTGGTTAAAATGTTTATCAAGCAAATTGAGCTATTTGGCCAAAGATTTTGTAAAGTATTTATACTTCTTTTATATTAACGATTCTAATCAAAGGATTTGTAAAGCAAAATAGCTTCTTTTATATGAATGATTTTGATCAGTATTTTTAAATACTTCCAACCTTGTTATAGTTAACCTTGTATGTGGAAATATTCAAAGTTCTTTGTATAGAAGTCCATTTTGCTCAAGGTATTTTAAACGTTAAACTTTTAAGTTATTTTATGGGAGAATATTAAGATTGTTTTTTTTTTTTTGTGCATTTGCCAGATTTTAATTGAAGAATATTGAGGGTCACGACTTTATATGGATTTGCAAATGTAAACTTATGCTTCTGCCTTTAGTCTGGATTTCTTTATACATTGTTGGGTTTAGTTGGAGAGTTTGCTTGTATGTGGTTTGGTTTAATTACAGAGCTTGTTCGACCGCGATTTGTTTGTACGTAGTTTGGTTTGGTCGAGTACACTGGTAAGCAAAAATTTTGAAAATTGCTTATTGTTCATCAGAAGGGTTGATTTAAACGTCTATTAACAGACTGAGAAATTAAAAGCTAGGTCTACATGTGATCTAATTACCAATGAGAAACGTTATCAGATATGGTGTGTCAGGTATAGAATGCATCATTATTACGTTTTATACAATGATACAATACTGTAACGATTACAAAAAATGTCAGAAAGACATAAATATTTTCCACATTGTCGTGTGGTTGAACACATTACCAGAACAAATACCTGCATCATTCTAAAAAGGCAGTGTAAATGCTGAACTGTAGAACATTGTACATGTATACATGTGTTTCTATTTAATGCAGTCGTGGTTTTAATTTCAAATCGATCATTAGTGTCTATTCCTGTATACATGTATGTTGATGTTATATATATATATATAAATGTATATTATACTGTAATGGAACTCTTGCTTATATGATACTGGAAAATCTCTTTTTATTACTCGATGTACAACCCCCGACTTCGGGCAGTTTTTATTCTGTGTTCATGTTGATTTGTAATAGGGGTCATGATATTCATCTTACGCATCCGTTTCTCGTTACAGAGATCTTTTTTTTTCTTTCTCCATTCTCAGGGGGCAGATATGACACTCCTCGGTGGGCTCAGTAGATAACCCAATGTGGCTTTGCTATAAGAAAAACTCACACACACAGGTATGACGTCATGAATACATCGCACGCGGATATAATGCACTGACGTCACGCATAATTAAAAATAATCTTTCTCCTTACAAAATAGTAAAACTGATCGTCCAAAAAATAACTTTTAGACGAAATAGGCAAACCTAGAAACATCATTACGATTACTTGAAACTCGCAGTAGCAAAGGATGTGAAGATTTTGAACCAAAAACAAAAGTTATTTACTTTTATTCAGTAAGTAGAAACACGTGAACCTTCTATGTATAATGAACCATTTTTATTATAGGAACTGTTAGCAAGCATAAGCCAATATAGTTTTTATTTCTTCTTGTAAATCTAAAAATTTGCAAAGCTAAAAACCAGGTTTCGATACCCATATTGAGCACAGCACAGATAGTCTAGTGTGTAGGTTTCTGCTTAACAACAAACACATTTTCATTTTGCCACTCATTATTTGTTTTCAAGACTATGGTTTTTTTTTTTACATAGCAGTTATGTCAAATACCAGGTATTTTGGCGGTAAAGTATTTTCATATTTTAACCGTAAAGGTTGATCAGTATTCTGCAACAAAATAAATTAGCTAGAGTATAAAGATGCAAAATGTATCATTATAAAAGGTTCGATTGTGAAAACTGTGGTAACAAGTGTAAAGTAGGCTTACATCAGTGTTTTGTAACACAATACAAATGGTATAGATATTCGGTCGGGTGTTACTTAACTCAGCTATACGTTTAAACACTTTTCTTTCTCAAAACCTAATAATTTTCTAGTGCGTTTGAACATGTAGCGATCAGTCACCGCTCTTGTGTGGCTCTTAACTTATTTTACTGTCTGCTTTTTCAATTATTTTTTTTTCAAATGGAACTCACTTTATACAAAAATAAATGTATTTTAATGTATGTTATGTAAGTTTAAGACAGATTGTGGTCCAATGATTAACATGCGGTACTGTGGATATGATGATTCACGGCTCGCGACCCGTTTCTGTGAAAATCACGCTCCGTAATTTTGGAATATGGGTGTGTTATAAGATTAACGGTTAAATATTGGTATTTGATGAGACAGAGAAGGCTCAAGACGTGGCGTTGGGAACTGCTGAATAACTGGTTTCTTCTATGATCTGTCACTTAAAAATTAGGAATAGCAAACTGTAAATAGTCCTTTGTAATAGCTTCAGGCGAATTTCTGAAATATGTAAACAAACTTTTGCTGAAATGTATATAAATTTGAGAAGTAGTAGTGACTGTTCGTTTGTTTTTTGTTTAAGTAATTCAAGCACTTGTAAAGTTTCAAAATCGAAAGCCAACGTACAATGCTCAAACCAATGGGTACTGTTTTGTTTCGGACAACAGCGATCTAAGAATTGACACGCAGAGAAAACCAAATATGAATAGAATTGTGACATGGTTAGTTTGTGGTTGGATTTCAAGAATACAATGGACATAATTATTATGAATAACAGGTAGCGAGAACATTTTCTCATGCGTAAACAAGGAAAGGGTCAAAGTGGCGAAAATGTTTTGTCAGGACACAGTTGTAATAAAAGCGGATAATTCAAGTGAAACTATACAAAAACCACATTTACATAAAGAAAAATTCACACGTTTGCTGAGCTTTACACAGGTGAGTAAAGGTCTTCAGATATTTGTGTTTCTGGTAATGTTAAACCAGATCCATGTTCTGACTGGTAAGGTTTCCCATTTCGAACGATTCCATATAAAACCGACTTCTTTATTGTATTTATATTGTAACCTCATCCTTGGTGGCCAAACGGTAAGTCTGAGGGCATATAACGGTGGAAATGAAGTTTCGATATCTAGTGAAAAGAGCAAAGATAACCTGTTTTGTGGCTTTATGCTTTGCAACCAACAGAATTGTGTCAACGTTCGGTAAGTAGTTTTGACGTGAATGTATATTGGTAAGTGAAATGAGTGCAAACGGGAAAGTTCTTAAAGGAGGTTATGTAATAAAACTTAGGAGATTTAATATTCTACCTTAAAGGGAATTGATAACCGGTATTGCTAATATATGTCATCGCTTGCACGATATTTAACAAGTTTTAATAAAACATGATTGAATAATATTCATTTATATTCTCAAAAATCATATTTATTGGGGCGTGGGTTGGCAGTACGGTAGAGCTCTGTTGTTGTTATTGTTTTGAATTAAGCACAAAGCTACACAATGGGCTATCTGTGCTCTGCCCACCACGGGTATCGAAACCCGGATTTTAGCGTGTAAGTCCGCAGACATACCGCTGAGCCACTGGGGGGCCGGTAGAGCTCTGTATTTCAGAAGTGACAAGCCTAATTCATAAGATATTTCCCACATTTTAAACTGTGGTGCGGGACAAGAGTGACAGTCAATGGTATGTTGCAGGATGCTGCTAACTGACTGTCTTCTTTCCGATTAGTAGTTCAAAATTTGAGGCAGTAACAGTTAGATTTAGTGGCTTTGCCATAAATACAAAATACAAATACATACTTATATTGCTCGATATAATTATTGTAAGTGTATTATCACAGGTATTTAGTATACTATACTTAATAAACAATGCTTATGCAAGGTTTTCGAGCATCTAATTGTCAGAAGAAATGTTAGAAAGTCTGTTGTCTATCATTAATTAATTTATTGACTCTTCTGTTCATAAGATATTAACAGTTTAATCCTCAAGTAAAGAAATATTGCAAAGGAACTCTCCTATTTAACATGTTATATCTTCAAAACATCGCGTAGCTTTGCTTTTATCTGTTTCAGTGTAGAAGATATTCTAAGAGTAAACGCTCACATTGGTTTAATTTAGTTAAGATATAGTGATTAAGAATAATGGAAATAATATTGAATTTCATTTCTGAATATTCAGACCTTGGTATACAAACTAAAGAGCTTTCTACGTGCTATGGTTTTTCTTAAGTTCTAATAATTTTTTTTTTATCTATGTACCACTGTTTAAATAACTTAGGTACATAATACCCTATCATATGGAGCTTTGTTATCGTTATAATGGTTTATTTTCCATTATTACTGACAAATATATTTATTTTAATTTTGTGGCAGTGAATAAAAGATCACATATAAATGTAGTTCGTTTCATTTGTATACAAACACAAAACCCCACTAAAATTTGAAATTGATACTGCTGTTAGATTCCTTTATAAATAAAAATAAAAAAATCAGGAAAAAACACGAAAAGCGTCGGTCAAAACCAAAAGAATTTTGAATGAGGCGGTTTGAAGTTTATAAATATATATATATATATATACACACACACACACATTTGTTTTTCAGTATTTAATTCCAAGCCATCACATCACCCATCATCTGATATGAAATGGAAGAAATATGAAAGTTTCAGTTTTGGTCGACGTTTTGTTCTTCGATTGGATATCATTCACTTTAATGGAACAAAGTAGTGTACTTGCGAACTTTTTAAACAATTATGAAGAAAAAGAAAGAAACATTGGAGAACATTTTTCAACTCTATTGTTTTCAAATACAGTTTTATATCACTACTTCTTATCATTCTCGGTTAAATACATTATGAGAAGTGCCTATATTAATTTAAATATTTATATTGGTAATATTTGTGCAAATCATTTCTTTCCTGTAATAAATAAATTAGTTGTAATGTTGCATTCTTATATTTACGCGCACCCGGGCTTCATTTCCTAGTACGCTTAACTACACTTCTGTTAAAATTCTCAATCTCGCTAAATTATATATATCGCCAGTTTTAGTACAACCTAAATAAGTTTATTTAGATATACTTGCTTATTTTAGAGAGCAAATGTAACTTTATCTTTTAATCAATTAATTAATTTTAATTAATTGTTTTGCAATTTTTTTTTAAATTATTGCTTCTAAACTTAGATAAGAAAACAAAGTAGATTCATACACGAGTTGAGAAAGGTTGCAACGACAATCTATTGTGTCGACTCATATTAGCGTAATAAATGTGTTCATTGTGTACTCAGTGTATAAATGTTGGCTCGAAAATCTGATGATTAATATGTACGTAGTAGTAATATGTACGTAGTACCTAATATAACGTTTGTGAATTATGAAATCGTTGCGTCTTGACAGGGAAGGCTACAATCTCAGTGATACTTTTACGTCTGCTTTAGTGTTAGTTCACCTAGCGTCCATTTGCCTTTTCCAAAGTTCTATTATCCAACATTTCGTTTTAAGACTTGGAGTAAAGATAAATGAGTGATAAATTAAACTTTTGAGGAGTTTTCACCACCATAAACATTTCAGTTTTTCAAAAATTTTAAGCCTATTTAAAATAGGTTGTTTATAAAAAAAAACATTAAACTGTTTGTGAATGTTTTTCGCTAAAAATATGGAAACTATAATTATTTATTAGTTTGGTTGCTATATTGCTATTTTACTTAAATCCCATTATTGGTTGGTAAAAGAGTGGCCCAAGAGTTGGCGGTAGGTGATGATGACTAGCTGCCTTCTTTATAGTCGTACTGCTGAATTAGGGGTGGCTAGCACAGACAGACCTTGTGTAGCTTTGCGCGAAATTCTAAACAAAGAAACAAATATTTTATATAAAATACTGCTATTCACGTCATGTCACAGTGTGTGTATTCGTCATATTTATCTTGTATTTTTACCACGTGGTGGACAGAACGCTAAAAATAAGGCCTGGAATGGCCAAGCGTGTTAAGGCGCTCGACCAGTAAGCTGAGGATCGCGGGTTCGCATCTCCGTCGAGCCAAACATGCTCGCCCTTTCAGCCGTGCGGGCGTTTTAACGTAATGGTCAATCCCACTATTCGTTGGTAAAAGAGTAGCCAAAGAGTTGGCGGTGGGTGGTGATGACTAGCTGCCTTCCCTCTAGTCTTACACTGCTAAATTAAGGACGGCTAGCACAGATAGCCCTCGAGCAGCTTTGTGCGAAATTCAAAAACAATTGTTATATGTTAACTGAGGAGAAGTGCTTAGGCCTACATTTCTCATATATGCAGCAGCAGTTTTGCTGATGGTGGTGATGACCAGCTAGCTGCCTTCCCACTGCTAAATTAGGGACGGCTGACGCAGATAGCCCTCAAGTAGCTTTGTGTAAAATTTAAAACAAACAAACAAAGTAGCGGTTTAATTCATTTCAAATTCGTTTTTATTCCAATTTTTCGCAATGTAATACATCGAGTTAGGTGAAAGTTTGTAAGGCAGTGGTTACAGATTTGCATATTTGTGTAACAACTATGATGAAGTTGATTTCGGATGCTTTAAAGACTGTCGTAAGTAGGTAATTTTGTTTTGTTTGTATTGGTACTATATTAATCCATGCCGGGCATGCGTATTATATGACAGGGAGTATACACGTTATACATATTTTGATTATGTTGGTTACAGAAGCTTCACTGTATTTGCTAGTCAAATCCCCAAGTCCTAGCATAGTTCATATGTTACCATAGTTTGGCTTTAATATTGTTTGTGTTAGGTATACGTGAGTTTTGAGTCGTAGCTCAAACCTTAGAATTTATTCTGATGTTGTAACATGTAAACTGGCGACTACTTACCTATTCTTGTAATCTCGTGTTTACGTCAGAATTCATTTTAAAAGTAGATTATTATGTTCTTGTACTACTTACCTTTTCTTTTGCAATGAACTAATATGTTAATTCTGAGCTATTTGTTTTTGTAGAGTTTTTTTATATTTTGTAAAACCGATTTAGCATTACTATTATAACTTTACTAATTAACCTTTCTATAGGTATTACCATGGCGACGAGTGACCCAGCTTTTAATATCATTCCAAAAAGTTCAACGTTTTTCATAATATGGAGGATCGAGGTAAGGTAACTTGCAGATTTGCTATTGTACTGTAAAAAACATTTTTTTTGTGAACAACAATTATTTTTTCTGTTACAAAAGCTGAGTTTTTGAAATTTGCCATGTATCACTGAAATGGAGCTGAATATAGCGTTATTATGCCTATCATGTATAATTATAAACCACTTAAAATATCTGTTATCTTATACTTCAGAGAGCTTCAATTTTATATAGGTTCAATTATATGGACATTTTGTTGTTGGCTTAGAATAATTTGGGGTACAGAATCACTGAGTTGAGAAGCATGACCTGAAAACCTCGTGATCTGTTGTGACATGAACGTGATTGAATTGTACACCACCCGAATTTCAGCTACTTCTACTATAAAAATGAAATTTCTAAGACTTTTTTTACGTGATGATTTTATAAACGGACCATAGGCGTTG
Source organism: Carcinoscorpius rotundicauda (assembly GCA_011833715.1). Taxonomy (NCBI): domain Eukaryota; kingdom Metazoa; phylum Arthropoda; class Merostomata; order Xiphosura; family Limulidae; genus Carcinoscorpius; species Carcinoscorpius rotundicauda. The sequence continues at coordinate 17,528 of VWRL01001545.1, read as the reverse complement.
ATGAAATTGTGTCAGCAAAAAAAAAATCTTACCCAAATGTAAATTCAATAGGCTTAAAAATATAAATATTATTTGGGTACCATTTTGGTTTGTTTTATTTGTTTTTTGAATTTCGAGCAACGCTACACAAGGCTTATCTGTGTTAGTCGTCCCTAATTTTACAGTGTAAAACTAGAGGGAAGGAAACTAGTTGTCATTACCTATCGCCAACTCTTGGGCTACTTTTTTATCAACGCATAGTGGGATTGATCGTAACATTACAATACCCCACGGCTGAAAGAGCGAGCATGTTTGGTACGACGTGGATTCGAATCCACGACACTCAAATTATGAGTCGAGTGTCTTAACCACCTGGCCATACTGGACCTTTGTTTTGTTATTATTATCCACAAAATATTTCAGTTGTTGTTTATAGTTTGTTTTTTTTATATACAGTTGCTTTCGTTGATTTTTTATTATGTGGCATTTTGGAAAAATGTTAAATTTGACAAAGTCCAATAGCGGCCCCTTTTAATAAATGAGAGTATAGCAGTCGTCGCTAATTATTTTCTTTCAGAACGTATTGTAGAAGAAATTGATAAGATATTAATTCTAAAGGAGCGTAATATGTTTACCAAATGAACCGCTATGATAATGATTTTTAGAACTGCATATCTTGTTTGTTAAGGAAATGATAACAGCGCAGATCGCCCTTCTGTAGCTTTGTGCGAAATTCAAAACAAATAAACCAAAACAGGGAAACGATAATGCAATCTAGTTTGTTATGAAATTTGGAAAGGAAGTGTGCGCATGTGTAGAAAGAACTTCGAACATAAAAAGCACCTGTCGGCAGTGACTTCAAAATTTGCAAATTAGATACACAAGTAGCTTACATGTTTCTAAACACAGCTACAATACATATAATATGAAAGATCTCAGCGCTCTACTCGCAGTTAGCGGCTTAAATACTATCACCGAATGTGCTCGCTATTTTTTAGCCGTATAGGTGTTGTAATGTAACAGTCAATCCCACCTTTAGTTGGTAAAGAGTACCCCAAGAGCTGACGATGGGCAGTGTGGACTAGCTGCCTTCTTTCTCGTATGGACGGTTCACACAGCTAGCCCTCAGATAGCTTTGCGTAAAATTCAAAACAAACTAAACCGTCCATTCAGTTCTTAGGAATTACATTTCACTTAAAATTAAACTGGATACCACACATTAATAACATAAAAACCAGAATCTGAAAAAAGATTAAGTTACGTTAGGAGTCTGACTGATAACAAACAAGGAACTTTACTGGAAAAACGTATTTAGATCTATAAAACATACATAAGACAGTCGTAGAATATGCCTGCATAACATGGATAAATATATCAAAAACACACGTCAACAAACTACAGCAAATACAAAACTATATTTTAATAAAAGCATATAGAGACCCACAATAAAAAGAACTAGGAATTTGTACACAAGTATTCAAACATGACAACACTAAAAGACAGACTTTTGGATAACTTGCTTCAGTGCTATAACAAAAATGTTATTAAAAATGAACTTTTAGACAAACTAGGTGGTTACATAATACATGATAAGCCTAGCTGTAAGTACCTTTCCCATCTAAACATCATAAATATGGAACTTACAGGCCAAACATTGCTAGACAAATTGAGTTTTATACACATTCGTAGTTCTATTTTAAAAGGGTTGTGTATGCAAAAATAGGATTTTGTGCATCTGTGTACATGACTGCTAAGTGGAACTGTATTGTGAACACGGACTAATAGTGCAATCATGCACAAGTGAAGCTAGTGAAAATATACGAAATAATATTACCTCATGAATTTGACATGGTATGAAAAGGGTATGCTAATTAAGACTGGGACATTGTACAAAAGTTAACATATTGCGAGGGATAAAAAAATAAAAAGGGTTACTTTATTACTTATGTTTCACTAAGAGTGCAAACAAAATAATTTTTGAGAGGGTGGAAGAGGTCAACGCTGAAACTGACCCTACCTGGTACAAAATATCGACCGAATCCTGATGAAGAAGCAGAATTTGTGAAATTTTGAAATGGGTGTGCACTTGCTTAAATTTGTTTATATTTCACTCCAGGTAATAAAATAGTAAACAAGAATAATTAAATGATTGGTTGGTAGCTTGGTTTAGTACAAAAACTCGCTGGGCTATCTGGTGTAATTACCACAAGAATCAGACCTGGATGTTAGCGTAGAAATACGAAAAAGGATTTAGATTACGAACATAATTTTAACCCAGTATTCTCGATTTATTTCTTTGCTGATCTTAAAAACAAATTGTTCGTTATTAAATATATTTATAAGGTGCCAGATTTATTCGTGATATGAAACTTCGTGTATCACTTAAAATAAAACTATTTAGAGATTGCACTAATAAATTTCTTGATGCAAATTTTCTTATCGTAGAGGTAATAGTGGATAAGCTATTCGAAAAACTTACTTATGAATTTGAAAAAACGTGTTTCGACTTTATTCAAGTTTATGGCTATTTAAACGTCAAGATTATGGAGTAATAGATAACAAACGTTAAGTAACCAAGGTTCAAAATCGAAGACTAACTTTAATTTTATTACTTGTTTATCTATTTTTGCCTGGTTTGCGATATCTGCCAAATGGGCAGCCGAGAGTTGGAGTATAATTGTTCTTAAGTGAAATATAAATGTATTAAAATTCGCTGAAGGATTTGTTTGTTTGTTTTGGAATTTCGCACAAAGCTACTCGAGGGCTATCTGTGCTAGCCGTCCCTAATTTAGCAGTGTAAGACTAGAGGGAAGGCAGCTAGTCATCACCACCCACCACCAATTGTTGGGTTACTCTTTTACCAACGAATAGTGGGATTGACCGTCACATTAAATACGCCCCCACGGCTGGGAGGGCGAGCATGTTTAGCGCGACTCGGGCGCGAACCCGCGACCCTCGGATTACGTCTTACCGTCTTGACCATGCCAGGCATCAGGGTAATTCCAAATAAAAAGATATTGTCAGTTTGCTATTTAGCTGTGCAGAACACTTTGTCAGTTTTATTCATATCCAGTTCCTTGAACATTTCCAATACGGAACCGTAACAAATCACAGGAAATCTTGGACAACTTTTGTGTAAAAAATTCAAGAGATAGAAAAGGTAGTTCTTTTGTCTTTTACACCAACGAACGGCTTAAATAAGAAAGTTTAAAGTTATCTTAAGAAGTGACAATGCAATCAGTAAGAGATCATATAAAAATTAGGGATATTTCCTCGAGTGCGAAATAATTTATTTGTACGACAAGCATATTTTTAATTTATTTTTTAACCTACCTTTGATTAAGAGAGCATTTACCCACTTTTCACATATGACATTGTGACGTTTTGAGAGTTGAATGTCGCCTAAAGGTTAGCGTGTTGGGACTTTGAATCTGAAGGCTCTTGGTTTGTGTGTGTTTGTTTACTTATAGCAAAGCCACATGGGGCTATCTGCCGAATTCACCGAGGGCAATCGAACCCATGGTTTTAGCGTTGTAAATCTGTAGACTATCTAGGGGGTAATTCTTGGTTTATGAACCGCTCAAAAGTGCATGGGAGCACTCTAAAAATGGCGATGAAATTCCAATATTCAATTAAGTAACAGAAGCCCAAAGCTCTTTCTTGATAGTTCCCGTTGACTAGCTGTCTTTTCTTTATTCTGTTAGTTGAATACTGGGGACAGCTAACCACAGCTAGCCTTTTATGTAGTAATTCTGAAAAAATAGCAAAAAATAAAAACAGCGGACTAAAACGTTTATTTTCCCGAATATTTGTGTTTTCGTTAAGAGTTATTATTTTAGCAAGATTTTTTTGTCTCAAACAGTTGTACTTTCAATATTTTCTTCACGAGAATGCCTGTTGAAGAAATGGTCTTGTGTCTTAGCTAAAATTGCTACGCGTTTCATATTTCCATTACTAGTTCAGACTACGTCTGTTGTTACTTATGTTCAGGTAACTTTTCATGTATGTTTCCTGCAATTAATATGACATTCTCGAGAGGTCGTAAACACGTTCTAATCAATCTTATGTTTACGTCCACCGATATCCGGCAGATAATTTCAGAGCTGTTCACAGAAATATATTTTGAAAATATAATGCAGAGAATGAATCGATGGTGGGTAATAAAGAAAAGAAGCGTAACATTTTATTCATACAAACTGTGCAAGTCTTGATACTTACCAATTTAGTTTTGTTGCTACCTTTACTGCTGGCACAGGAGAAGTTTTCCTTAAACGCGTGCACACAGGAAAAAGATAAAGATAATTGCGACTGACCGACGAAATCAAGACAAAACGTTAAAGTGAAGTACACCAGGAACCAAAGTTGCATACACTACCGACTTTTTCTAATAGCGTTTGTTTGTGTTTTAGCAAAGCCACATTGGCCTTACTGCTGTGTTTACCGTGGTGAATTGAACCGAAGATTTTACCGTTGTAAATCCGAAGACTTACCACTGTCCCAGCGGGGCACTTCTAATAGCAATAACATGAAAGAGAAACACGTAATCCATTGTAAATAGTATGTGTGCCATCTCGCGAGGTGGGCTTACCTTTCTTCAAGAGGAAGAGGGCCAAAGCGATATGAGTTTCTAGACGTTGGCACATGTAAATTTGGTTTGAGTGAAAAAAAAGATTGATAGGTGTACGAACTTTAGGTTAATAAAAATGTCATGTGCGTGTTAAACACATTCACGAAAGTTTTAGCGAAATATACAGTCATGTGAAAAAGTCAGGCACTCTCTGAAAGCCCGTGTATTTTTGTAACATTTTTGGATATATAGATATTTAATCTCAATTTCAACAATACTAAGAAATTATAGTAATATAACTAAAATATTAAAACTGAAGAAAAGACTTTTCAAGATTTTCTGTAATTGTAATTCTACAAAAATGTATATTCTAACTGAGGAAAAAAGTTAGGACACCCCCACATTTATTCCACTTTAAAGGACTCAACTCACACACAGGTGTATCACACCAGTTGCACATGATTAGAAGATCGTTACTCAGCAAGATGCTAAAAGAGGTCTCCAAACTTCCAAACACCCTAACATATCATTACTGGACCTACAGTAGTCTCTGGCTACTATTGATGTGAAAGTGCATGCCTCTACAATCAGAAAGAGACTGCACAAGATTAACTTGCATGGAAAGTGTGCAAGGAGTAAACCTTTGCTCTCTAAGAGAAACATCAAAGCGAGACTGAAGTTTGCCAGAGAGAATGTAGACAGGACTTCTGGAATAATGTTCTTTGGGCAGATGAGTTTAAAATTGAATTATTTGGACATCAGAACAGAGAATGTGTTTGACGTAAACCAAATACAGCATTCAAGGAAAAGAACCTCATACCAACTGTAAAGCATAGAGGTGGAAGTGTCATGGTTTGGGGCTGCTTTGCTGCAGCAGGACCTGGACGCTCATAATCATATAATCCACCATGAATTCTACTGTGTATCAGAGGGTGCTTGAGGATCATGTGAGACTATCTGTAAGAAAATTAAAGCTGAAGCAGAATTGGACCCTGGAACACGACAATGACCCAAAACATACCAGTAAATCCACCAAGGACTGGATGAAAACTAAGAAATGGATAGTCCTTGAATGGCTAAGTCAAAGCCCAGATCTTAATTCCATTGAGATGCTGTGGGGTGACTTGAATTGGACTGTGTACATGCAAGAAACCCCTCAAACATCTCACAGCTGAAAGAATTCTGCATTGGGAAGTGGGGCAAACTTTCTTCAGACTGATGTCAGCGACTGGTAGATGGCTGCAAGAAGTGTCTCACTGCAGTTATTTCAGCCAAAGGGGGCAGCACTAGCTATTAGTGGGTAGGGTGTTCAAAATTTTTACTCAGAATATGCATTTTGTAGAATTACATTTACAGAAGATCTTGAAAGGTCTTTTCTTCAGTTTTAATTGTTTAGTTATATTCTTATAATCTCTCAGTATTGTTGACATTGAGATTAAATATCTATATATCCAAAAATGTTACAAAAATACACAGGCTTTCATAGGGTGTCCTAACTTTTTCATGTGACTGTACTATTAATGTGACAAATGATATATTCTACACTTGTTATGAAAGAGCAAAATTCTTGAATATTTTGGTCATTACAACGAGAAGCTTATATTGCTTTGCCTCTGTTTCAGTGTCAACTAACAATGGGTGACTGTATTACTTGTACATTTTGGTATGAGTTGGAGTTTTCTTTTGTGTATAATGTTATGTGAAATAATCATTAACATATATAACTGTGGATTATGGGATACCGTATTTGAACCTTTTTCTGGTTGGAAACTGTCTTATATCATAAATATCCTTGTGCTAGAGAAAGCATACCTTTTCTATCTCTAGCAGTCAGTGTAAACACAATGGAATTTAAGTAGCTGGTCAGTACGTAAATTATATCATAATTGCACACACTTTTGCATAATAAAGATATTTTTCTGTATTCAAATGTGTTTGTTTTTGATTTATTCTTGACAAAAAAAAATTTCCTGAATCTTTATTTTTGCAAAACCTTTTTTATCTGTTAAGTATTGGTGTATCTGAATACCACATTTGACATTAGCTAAGGTATTGTGTGTCCTGAACACTCAATATTCCTGAATCAATTCATGTGTCCAATAAAATTATTTTATGCATTAGTTATTCTTTCCTCACATAAATTTCATTTAATTTGGTTGTTCATGGCTTTCACTAACAAAATGTGTTGTAAAACAATGGTTTGCAAATTCTGTTGACAGATCTCTGTTTACATTTGCTCTGCAAATAGCATATTGTTGTGATGCAACAGTTTTTCGTCTGTCATTTTCTGTTTAATTTTACATTCAAATGAAATTACTGAAGTTTGGAATATATACAGATTATCTAACATTCAGTAAATTCAATTATATTGTTCCAGTTACTTAGTAAGTTCTCACAACTGTTAAAAGTCAAATATTAGTTACATATTTGCTTCTACAAAACTACTAGAGGCCATATGCATTATAGATTCTGTAATATTTTATTTAATTAGAAACAGGTATTTCATGTTAAAAACATTTAACTGGTAAAATGTTTTACAATGAGGTGTGGACAATACGTTTTTATAAAAGTACCTCTGGAGCTATTGCTGGCAAAGTAGGATAACTGGTTAAGAATTTATTTTAAGGTTCCTAAATATATATTTTAACCACTTATTACTGAGTCCAACTCTCCATGAAAGATGTATGAAATGGAAATAATAATATGAGATTTATATTCTTAATTAACCCTATAAGAGGTTTGATGTTTAATGGTAACACCAAACATGATTGCATCTCTATCAAGAAAGATTTGTTATACTCATTTAGGACATTTTATGAAACATGGATATAAAAATCATAAAGTGAGACAATTGAATGCTTTAAATTTTATTGATTTTTTTTTCAAATGCTGATTACATCAATTAAAAACTAGGTCAAAGTTTGTACATGGTTGAATCTTACAAAGTTTACCAACTGTTTATATCAGCATTAATTCTATACCTCTTACCACATGCCCATTTTATACTGGTTGTTTTCAATTGTAGAAAGTACCAGATACTTTGTATATCAGGTGTTTCGATCATCATTTCAAACACTGCTCCATGTGATCTAAGTTGTGGTCAAGTGAAAAGGAAAACATTGGCATTTTGTTGAAGTTTTTTCTAGAATTTTACACAATTTTTCATAAACTTGCTCATAATTATTACAGTGTATTACTCACCCCCCAAGAAAAAAACAAACACAAACACACAAAACAGCAACAAAACCATATATATATATATATATATATATATATAACTCGATTAACAAATTTTTAGGACACTCATCCGAGTATGAGAGGAAGAATTTTTTTTGTATCAACACTTTTTTGCTTGAAAATAATATTACAATAGTCAATGCTAGTTCTATATTTTTGTAAAAAAGCTACAGTGTGAATTTTCAAACTGTACTGAATTGAGTAAAAAAATCATTACTTAATGTTTACTTTGTTACAAACGTTTTGATATTTGAGTAATTGGTATGATTAGTAAAAGTAATTTTTACATAGTAACAAAAGTTATTCATTACATTGCTATTTGATTCAGCCTGATTTTGTTATTGTTTGTTTGTTTTTTATAGAATATGAAAGTTGTACCTATTTCAAAGGAACAGTACGGCTCATTTCACACTGGAGACGCCTATATTGTTGCATGTGTAAGTATTCAAACAAGGATAAATAACAAATGTTTACATTTTTATTAGGTGTTAACTTATCCTAATTATTGAATGAATGATTCTTTTATGCATTCATTTATACTGATTATTATCCTGTTTCTTAAGTAAGAATATACTAAGATTATAATTATGTTTTGCTTTACTGGTTGTCGTTTCTCTTAAATGAACAAATTTGCTAATAATCATGTACAATATCTAGGGTGAGGAATATTTTGACTTTCTTTTTCATGGAACTCAAGCAGTTACCCATTTATTTATTTCTAATAAAATATTTAGCAAATATCATCCTCTGTGGTGAATCAGTATCTAGTATTTGAAACCGAATACTTATTTCAGATGTTTTGTAAGTATGATCAAATGCACACGAATTCTTCATGTATGGTTGTTGGATCGGATTTTATAAATGATGAAGCTTTAGGTTGAATTTATGCATTTCATAAGAGAAGTTTGTTGTATCGAGTCACGGGTTGCTATATAGGATAATAAAGCAGTGTGTGTGTGTGTGTTTTCTTATTGCAAAGCCACATTGGGCTATCCGCTTAGTCCATAGAGGGATATCGAACTGCTGATTTTGACGTTGTAAATCCGTAGACTTAACTCCTGTACTAACGGGGGACTAGTAAAACCGTATTGAAATAAAATGTTACTGTGTGGTAATGTTCTTGAACTAGTCTTATAAGAAGTATATTTTTGAAATATAATAGGATTTTTTTCGTAGCCTCAAAATAATAATATTTACTCACAATATCGTGTTTCAGTGGGGTGTCAGCTGTCATTGTTGCATATTTTTTAAATTTTCAATTGACCTTATATGTACTCGTAATCTTCAAATTTTATATATTTTATTTAAATTTAATTTAACCTTGAGTTTCAATATTACAAGTTAAGATGTTGCATTTTCTATCTTTCAACTACATTCTTTCTTAAAATTGCTATAATGCTAAAAAACTGGGTTTTGATATCTTTAGTGGACACAGAATAGATAACAGCAATAACAACAACACAGCTTAGATAAACCACTTTGTAACTTTGTGCTTAACAAAAACAAACAATTCCTGCTGGGATAGCGGTAAATCTTCAGATCTACAATGCTGAAATCAGGGATTCGATTCCCTTCATTGGACACAGCAGATAGCCCAATGTGGCTCTACTATAATGAAACTCACAAAGTGAAACAAATTGAAAGTTGATAGTTGTATTTTTAATCTTATAAAAAGTTGTTTATATCATATCAACACAAGATTACTATGACTATTATATATGTGTTTTGAAAGACATCACTGTTTCTAAACACAGACACGAAACTTTCTATGAGAGTTACAACTTTAGTGTTTAACAAATATATTCTATTTAAGATGAGATAAATACAAGAATAAATATAAATGGCTTGGCATTTCCATGTGGTTAAGGGCACTCGACTTAAAATCTGAGGGGTTCGAATTCCCATTACATCAAAAATTTTCACTCTTTCAGCCATGTGGGTGTTATAATGTTGTGGTCAATCCCACTATTCATTGGTAAAAGAGTAGCCCAAGAGTTGATGGTGGGTGGTGATGACAATCTGCTTTCCCTCTAGTCTTACACTTCTAAATTAGGGGCAGCTAGGACACACAGCCCTTGTGTAGCATTGCATGAAATTAAAAACTAAACAAATATGAATTAAGTACAAATTTGATAATTGATAATTAAGAATTGTTGATTGAATGTGTCTTATAGAGTTACAAATGTAACTAATGTTTCATCTAAAGATTTGAACTATAAATTCTGTTTCCAGGTTGGGAAAGTCCTTAAGAAATGACACCCTTGGAAAATAGTCTCAGAGAACTCCTGAATAACTAAAGTAATTTCATCAAAATATTTTTATCCAGCAGGTTTAAGGTCCAACAAATAAAATATTTCTGTTTTTGTCTGCTGTTTTATATTCTGTCTTCCATGTCCTATAATCAACCTAGTTACTCCTCTGAACAAAGACTTAAATGCAACAGATCAAACATTGTCGACTTATAGCCACTTTTTGACATGTTATTTATTGGATGATCTAAATGTGTTGCAGTATGAACATGTCTGACTGAGAATACAATAATCAAACTGCAATACATATTTTAGTAATGCTGTTGCATATAACAATGAATTAGAACACAATAGGATAGTTATTGATAGAACATATATGTTGTCTCATTGATATTATTCTGTCATAAACTTTGAGTTTATTTAGTGGTTCACGATGTAGTTATAGTGTGAAACAGCCTTATAAAGGTTAATTACTTTCGTACGCTGAAAGTATGTGATAAGGAAATTTATGATTCCACAAAAAGATTGTTGATTAGGCTTTGTTATTACCTGTAAAATGCTTGACTTATATTTCAGCTATTTGTTCAAATGCAAGTGAAACCTTGTAAGACTTGAACTTTGGTAGGTGACTGTACGAGTAGCGACCTCTAGTTGGTGTTGGATTAAATGGTCATATGTTTTATTTTCAGTTTGCATAGTATATATTTCCACTGTTAAATGTGACTTACGTTTTGGTTCCCCTCGGTGGACATAGCAGATAGCCCAATGTGGTTTTGCTATAAGAAAACATCCCCCTCCCCATGCAACTTATGTTTTAGTTGCATGATGGTTATTTTGTTTATGTTATGCAGTATGTGTTTATTTTAACGACAATTAAAAAGAATTTTTTAACGCTTCCATTATGCAATTTTTAAGGAAATTTAGTAGGTTTCAGATGAACGCTTCTTAAGATCAACTTTTTTAACATTCGATATCTTTGGGTCCTGTAAAATTTACTTTAATTTCAATGTTTATTCAAGGACCTACTGGACAGAATAAATAATTCAGACAGGTCATTTAATCAACTATTGGAAACCACACCAAATGATTTCTAGTATTTTTAGGAGTGATGACACCCATTTTAGCATTCATCTGAGCTCTTTGTATTGGTTATTGTTGTTGTTGTTTAGAATTAAGCACAAAGCTGCACAATGGGCTATCTGTTCTCTGCCCACCACGGGTATCGAAACCCGGATTTTAGCGTGTAAGTCCGCAGACATACCACTGAGCCACTGGGGGGCTTTTTGTATTGGTCTAGCAACACTTTTATGTTCTAAAAAAGAAAGAAAAGGAAGGCATTTGCTATAATTTGTCTACCTCTTTAAGCTTTTTAGAAATAATAATAGTTTCATGTCATTCCTAAATCCATCGGAGTTGTTTGTATGACCCGTCTGGCAAATTTACTTTGGTCTGGCTCTCACCTGTTCTAGTTTACAAAAACCCAATCTTCATAGTTTTCACTTCTTCATATGTATATTAAAGTGGGATATTCCATTAACTACTTGTGCTTATTCTGTGAACTTGTAGCTTATATTTAAATAAACATGTCTATTTATTTGAACTTTAATGTTTTTGATAGGGAACAGAGTATGGAGAAAAGGGAGACTCTGGTATGAAAGTAAGCACTTATTAGTTTTTCAAAGTCTGTAGGCTGTATATGTAATTGTATAGCTGTTTGTTTAACCTACCATTGAATATTTATGTAATCAAGCAAAACTATTAAGTTGAAATGTAATGCACACAGTAGATAAAACAATGATGCCCATAGTGTCTATTTCGCATGAGACAAGATAGACATTCTCAAATAAAAACGTTTCTCTATTTTAAAACATTTAATACTAATATCATCAGAATATTTAACAAAAGAGAGTAAATTTCTGTGTAAGTAATTACACAAATAACTTGAACTGAATGGACAAGAGAAAATTTCCTGTAAATTTGTGCATTGTCTGTAAGTACACCTATGACTTGTAGTACAGTAAAGTAAAATCACAGAAACTCTTATACTATGGTGCTATATATATTTATTTATTGACACTGTAAATATAATTCTACATATTTACTTAGCTTGAGTAAATTACCCATGACTGCAGAAGGCATTCTGAATATTATTTGTTTATATGGAATTAATATTGGATTTAATATGTGAACAAAAGTGATGTTACAACAAATCATCTTAGGTTCATTGTTTGAGATAAAACTAAAACTGGTAAAAGTAACATTATTTTAATTAACCTAAAACTTATGGAATAGAAACAGAGATTTGCATTGTTCAGATGATTAAAAATGAGTGGTTTTATATGCAATGTATGTGTGCAATTTCTGGGCTTTTAAATACATAATTTTATCTGTGAAATTAATAAAATTGTTTTTATTATTTATAGACACGGATAGTAAATGGTGGTACCGAGATTCACATACATTTTTGGATTGGAGCTCAGTGTTCAAAGGTATATTTTCATTATTTTTCTAATGAGCATCTCAAATGTATATTTTTTCTGAAGCATTAAAAAAATGTTTTAATTTCTAACATTCTAAATTTTTAACTAAAATACACAGTGCAGCTTTGTATGTAATTGCAAACAAAAAACGTTGTACTTCAATTTTGGTATGAAAATATAAAAAAGGGACGGAAGTGTTGTAGTTTTGATTTAACCAACAAAGACATCATTGTTAGATGCACTTAAAATGTGGAGGCATTGTTTATAGGCTTTAAATAATTATTTTATACAAGTAAAGCCTGCATTATTCTGTTCTGTTGAACTAAATATTTATATTGTTATTGAACAAGGCTTTACAGAAACCGATTTACTAATTTATACTTATCCATCTTTCAAAAGATGAAGAATGATATTATTACAGAAATGTTTTCATTATATTTTTAAATCATCAGTGTTGTACTTTAGCCTATATAAATAAACCTGCATGAAAACAGGCTTGCATTTTATAGTTTGTTGAAGATTGAACTACCTGTAAGTATTTTAAGGCTTATAAAATAAAGTGTTATTCAATATTCTTAGGAAAATACTTGTAAAACATGTGTAATTATGTCTTTTTAACATGTGAATCTATTGAAATATGATCTAACATCTCTGAAATTTAATTTCTGTTCATAAACTTCACAGGTACAAAAATACACTGACTAGATATGTGGTCAGTCTAAAAGTAAGAAACATATAAAAGTTATATTCATGATTTACATGTAGTTTTTAAAAGTGGTCGATCTTAATTAAAAAAAAAGTAAAAACAAACAAAAAGGCTAATGCATAGAGACTTCTGAGAAAAGACAGGTGATAACGGTAACAGATGTTAGTGTTTCAGGTTATCAACATTTCAAAACAACCTTTGATATACCAATGGAAACCTCATAAAAAGTGTTTGAGATCTATAATGATACTCATTAATTTAATGACAAAAATATAAATTGATTGTTTGTTTTCTCAGTTTTAAAAAAATTGATACTTTTTATAAAGTATTACATATAGGTTTAAAGTAACCAAGAGTAATAAATTGTATTATTAAAATATTAAGTGCCATTTAAAAGTCTATATTAAGAACTTGGAACTAGGATGTAAGCTCAAGTATAAAACCGAACTTTGCAAAAGGTATTTTTTTTAAAAAAAGGAGTGAAATTAAGATATAGATGTTGTGCATATATTGTAACCAGCTATTTTTTTAATTATTTTTCTTGCCAGGATGAACAAGGTGTGGCTGCAATCAAAACTGTTGAGCTAGATGACTACTTTGGTGGTTATCCTGTTCAGCACAGGGAGGTAGAAGGCCACGAGTCAAAACGTTTTATCTCTTACTTTAAAAAAGGCCTGAAGTACGTATAATTAGAAACACAGTCCATTTACTAATCTTATTGCTGTGCTGTTGATTTGAAATATTTTACAGTTTGCATGAAAACATAATATTTTGCATTGATACTAAGATAAGATGTATTTAATGCCAACCTGTTTCTGTACTTAGAGTGCTAGAAGGTGGAGTAGCAAGTGGGTTTCGAAAAGTTGACACATCTGTTGAACCATGTCTTTTTCATGTTAAAGGGAAGCGAAAACCTATCATTCGTCAGGTGTGTAGTCTTAATGTGAAAGCTATCAGATTTTTCTTTTTAAATTTAAAGAGTATTTGTACACTATATAAGTATGAAAACTCAAATAAAAGTGACAATGTTTGTAATATTATTATCAAACAACCATTCTAATGGAAAATTTAAACTGTATTTATCAGTAATTTGTTTGATAAATTTTGTTGCGGTTCTGATAACAAGCTAATTCCTAGATTTTAATTTCTCTTTCCTTCAATAAATTTATAATTAATCAAAATATGATATGTGGAAACAACTTCACTGTTTTTGTTCCTGTCACTGTTTGAAGAAATTTTACTGGTCCTTGCACTTGAACTGTTTTTTGTATTTCTAATATTTTAGAAATATATGAAAAGTATAGAAGAAAACTAATTTTCTTCTTTCTTATAATAGTAGATAAGTTTCTGACATCAATAAGTTTTTGCTCTGCGTCGTTTCTGTAGATTTGATACTGCCATGGCAATATTTGCATCTTAAGCTACTCTTAAGATAATCATTTTATTTAACAGTGATCAGATTTATATATATGTATTTTATACATCTAAAAATTATTAACTCATATAAATTCTAAAATAAAATATTTTGAAGCATTACTTTTTGTACTAAACCAAAAGCTACCAGAGGTTGACCTTTTATAGGTTACTAAGTGATTCATCAGTAGTTAGTTATTGGGTAAAGTCTGAAAAACTGCATCCTCTCTGATACTTTCAATATTTTTATTGCAGTATGTATGTTTTAAGTGGGAAGTTGGTTGATATTTTAGCTATGATCAAAGAAGTGTATTCTTATTTTCCATTTTTAGACTCGTGGAATTGGCTGGGAATACCTAAATGATGGTGATGTTTTTGTACTTGATGCAGGAGAAGTTATTTTTGTGTGGACTGGAAAATATGCAAACAACATGGAAAAAATTCAGGTGAAGTTCAAAGCTGTTCATTTATCACAAAATGTGTAGATAATCCTATTTGCTTTTTAATTCTGTTGTGACATTTGCAGTATATAAAATTATGTACAAGTTGTGTAGTATTAGCTCAAAATTATTTAAATCAAGTAAAACGTTTGAAGTGCAATAAAAGACCGCATGTTCCAAAATATAAATTACAATTTCTCACAACACTTAAAAGCAGTTAAAATTATAAAATCTAGGCATACATTAGACTACTGATAAATGAAATTTTTAAATGCTATTAAAAATAATACATTCATATATCTTCTATTTTAGTGTTCTGTTGAGAAACAGAGTATATATCTTCTATTTTAGTGTTCTGTTGAGAAACAGAGTATATATCTTCTATTATAGTGTTCTGTTGAGAAACAGAGTATATCTTCTATTAGTGTTCTGTTGAGAAACAGAGTATATATCTTCTATTATAGTGTTCTGTTGAGAAACAGAGTATATATCTTCTATTATAGTGTTCTGTTGAGAAACAGAGTATATATCTTCTATTATAGTGTTCTGTTGAGAAACAGAGTATATATCTTCTATTATAGTGTTCTGTTGAGAAACAGAGTATATATCTTCTATTATAGTGTTCTGTTGAGAAACAGAGTATATCTTCTATTATAGTGTTCTGTTGAGAAACAGAGTATATATCTTCTATTATAGTGTTCTGTTGAGAAACAGAGTATATATCTTCTATTTTAGTGTTCTGTTGAGAAACAGAGTATATATCTTCTATTATAGTGTTCTGTTGAGAAACAGAGCATAATATAAAATTTAAAGAAGCTGTTGGCCAATGAGGCTGTCAATCAAAAATACGATGCAAAGACAGTCCTTGTTGTTAAAATATTTGTTAAACCTACCTTTGAGCTCCTTTAAGTACTACATCCATCACGTATGAAAACAATCTATTCCATTCTAAAGACCATCTACCCTGTTAGAAAAATAAAAGTATTTAGTTGAAAATGGCTTCCACTCTAGAGAAAAAAAAACAACGTTGAGAAGAGTATGTGTAACTTATTGTATAGTTTTATGTTTAACTGGAAACAAATAAATTATCTGAAAAAAATTATATTTTTGTTTCCCATTCTTACCATTTTCACCATTAAGTGTCATCTTAGTAGCCCTTTTCCATACCCTGTCCAACAGTTGAATACCTTTCCTTAAATAAGAAGTTCAAGTCTGAACTGACCTGTAAAATGAATTGGTAAAGTCTTTTGACTTGTTATACATTTTTCTGTAGATATAACCTAAAATTCTATTTGTCCTACTACTAGCTTGTATAGCTTAACACTTACATAGCTTCCCGTAATAAATCTCAACAACTACCAAGATTTGATTAGAAGACCATGAATTAATTTTATATACATTGCAAAAACAATTTATATTTAATAAATAGTTTTATATACTTGTATATGATATATTAAAGTTAACATTGGATAATTCACTACAGTTTTACATCAGTTATTGGATTTTAGGTAGCTGGCTAACATAATATTAACTTTGTTATGTCTCATCATTTAAATTTTAATTAACTTTGAAGAAAAGCTGCTTAATTTTAGGTACTTTACTTGCAAAGAGGATTTTTGTTTCATTTGGTTAAACTTTATGCAATTTCTTTTTCTACTGAAATTAAACAATGATATAGTGCTCTAAAAACTTCATTTTTAAAAGCATTTATATAATTTTCATTCAAATTTGTTTCCTTAATTTGTATTTATAAATACTTAAAGACTGCAAAAGTTTTGTGTCTGAGCATGAAAAATTATTCACATTTATATTTTTTATATTTCTTTGTGCAAAAATTTTACAAATAAAACTCGTGACTTTGCATTTTCACTATGTATATCTACCTGTTTGCTCATTCACTTTGTAGATATCTATATTATGTAGTATCAACCATGTCGTACTTAGTGGGGGTAATATTACTTTATTTTGCATTTTTTAACATATAGGGAGCTAGAACTGCTCAACAACTGAAAGCTGATCATGGGAGTGGTTCAGTTGTGATAGTTGAGGATGGTAAAGAAAAGTCTTTACTCAAAGAAGAAAAACAGGTAAAAAAATACCATTTTCATTGATCATAAAGGCTCATAGATACAATTTGTAATGTAACAGGTTAATCCATTTTATCTTATTTTTATGTGATATTGATGTTGAAGATTTCAATTAACTGTAAAATGCTAAAATACATTTATAAATCTGTAGAGATAAAAACACAAGTAGTAGTTTCATTTTAGACATAATTCTATAAAAACATTCTTTTATTTTCAGTTTAATACTGAATAGTAACATCTTTGTATTTTTTATAAGCAAGAGTCAATAATTTATGAAATTTGTATGACAGTTATCATCAGAAAGGTATAACTAACTACAGGGAGGGAATGCATGTGTTTTGTAATGTTGTTTTTTAAAGAAAAAATAATT
>VWRL01001544.1:0-27180 GCA_011833715.1 Carcinoscorpius rotundicauda | reverse complement strand
TTTAATCATTAATTGTAAGTAGTAAGAAGTGGTCGAGGCCATGGCCTTACCGCTTCCAAAAACCTACGTTCTGACTACAAACGACTGACTGAATAATCATTTTTCTTAGATGACGATTAAACACTTACACTTTGGGGGGTAAGTGGCTTTAAATAGAATGTTGGGTTTTTGTTTTATGTACTTTGGTGATATACAACTGGAAGTTCGTAATAACAACGTGTTCTTTGTACCACGATTATTATCTGATGGTATTATTATCATGAACTTTATCAGGACACTAGTGATCTATCAAAAAACTCCTTATGAGACTGTATGTGTAGAGGGAGATGAACTCTAACTTACAATGGATATTTAGTTTATGTTTTACACTATCACACGTTTAAACAGAAATATGATGAAGATCGAGTGCTCATAATTTTCCTAACCCTTCTGGAATGTCTCTGAATAGATTTATACTGATATTTTTAATTGAAATTACTTACTGGATTTATCTACATTTTGGTTCAAATTTTAGACACTAAGATACACAACCTTTTTAATAACCATGCGGTATTTTTATGTTGCCCCCCAGTGGCCCAGCGGTATGTCTGCGGACTTACACGCTAAAATCCGGGTTTCGATACCCGTGGTGGGCAGAGCACAGATAGCCCATTGTGTTGCTTTGTGCTTAATTCAAAACAACGACAAGTTTTTTATGTTTTTACCAACATCCGTGTGGCTTGACACTAATCGGATACTTTAACTTTTTATACATGTTAATATAAAAGAAAAACAACAATCTGTACTGTTTTCACCCCACGTGACGTATCATACCCCACTCACGTGACTCTACACCGGAGGATACTAATAATATGATATCAATTCTCAACCGCTCTCCGAATACACGGCGGCTCTTTTTTTTATCATTATTGCGGTGTAAGAGAGCCTTTGGTGATCTTCTGCTTTAACCATTTGCACTATTATACTGTAGGGTGTTATCTGTCTGTCCCTCAGTCAGTGAACACTAAAATGATGCCGTATAAGGGGTACTTAACGTTATAATTTGTACTGTCGTGACGTTAGTGTAACGAGCACACGCCATAAACCACGAAAAGAATTATAAACTGTACGATACAACACAACATGACGTATGAACTTGAAAAAATATTTTTCTTACTCTTCATTTTGTTTTTATCTGCTGTTGAAAGAAAACACGTTAGAGGTCGTTTCACCAAATATCTCGTTTATTAATATATTTCGTGGGTTTGAATTTAACGAAAGATAAAAGGCTTATGTATTCAACTTATTATTTTGTAGTAAATTAATTACAGGGAAAACAAAACTCACCTGGCAAGTATCATGGTATAATATCTCAGAAAATAAGGTAAGACATAATTTCAAAATACAATAACAACTATTTCTAACTGATGATTATACCTTACCAAAGGTCGAAAGGATGAAATTATTAAAAGTCAAAATTTACCTTATGTAAAAGTTACTGTTATTGTATTTTAATATTAATTATTCAACCTAGCAGGTTCCTTACGAGATATCAGCGGCCCGACATAGCCAGATGGTTAAGCCACTTGACTCGTAATCTGAAGGTTGCCGGTTCGAATCCCTGTCACACCAAACGTTCTCGCCCTTTTAGCTGTGGGGCATTATAATGTGATGGTTAATCTCACTATTTTTAAGTAAAATAGGAGGCCAAGAGTTGTCAGTGGGTGGTGATAACTCGCTGCCTTTCCTCTAGTCTTACACTGCTAAATTAGGGATGGCTAACGCAGATAGCCTTTGAGTAGCTTTGCACGAAATTCAGAACAAACAAACAAAAACAAACCTTACCATGTAATTAAATTATCCTTAAACACAATAATATCATAGAATAAGTAAAATTAAAACTATATGTCAGTATAAAGTTCCGAAATAAAACCCACACATTGCATCTAATGAAACATGAACACATAACTGTTACACTGATCTAAAACCACTGTATTTATACTTATGGCTTGAAAATAAATACTAAGTACCAAATACCCGTGATCTGTTGTTAACACTGTTGCTACAAATACCAATGTTTAAAAACCAATTATTAAAGATGTATTTATATAAAAACGTTTAACAACAAAATCATTAACAACTACACTGTTATTATCTCTGTAGGTTTTTGTTTTGCCATCCAAGTAAGTATGACAGAAATGACGTAAGTATTATGATATTTTTTTCAATCTGGAACCCTATCCCATCATATTTGGACTTGGATAGAAGATCGTCACAGTACGTTAGAGATAACAACTTTCCTTTTGTTTTGCAGACTACTGACCTGTCTCTTGAAGAGGTTTAGATATTAATCAGTATCTTATCTAAAGCACTTTTATTGTGTAGTGTATGTACATATTTGATGTGAATAGTGTTAAGAATGGCGACACCTTAAAGATGTCTCACTTATTAGGGTTTAAATGGTTTTTAAAATTCATGCTGATATTGGTAGAACAGATTGTGTATTTTTAAAGTGTGATATTTAAATGGTTTTTAAAATTCATGCTGATATTGGTAGAACAGATTGTGTATTTTTAAAGTGTAATATTTAAATGGTTTTTAAAATTCATGCTGATATTGGTAGAACAGATTGTGTATTTTTAAAGTGTAATATTTAAATGGTTTTTAAAATTCATGATGATATTGGTAGAACAGATTGTGTATTTTTAAAGTGTAATATTTGACTTTATAAAAGTGTAGAGTTAGGGAATTTCTCAGTTTTTAAATAAAATTACTTTGAAAAAATTGGTTCTTGGTCTGACCTGAAATTAGTATGCATTAGTGTAAAGTAAGGAATATGAGCAGAATTGGAGAATACTCTCAAACTCCAAACCATCATACTCCAAAGAAAAGTGTTATTTGTTCTGTTTTGAAGAAGGCAATTAGCACACCATCTGGTGTGATTAGCAACAAAACCTTTCAAATTCCTCTTGATGTCAGTGATATTTCCTTTGTTGAACCAAACTGTGAGAAAACAAAAGACAGATAAGGGAGAAGACAGTTCAACTCCTTTGATTCTTCTCCACCTATTGTCTCCAGAAGTCCTTTGTAAGCCTTGAACGTGGCACTTGAAAACGTGAACTTGATGTGAGAAACAAGGAACCTTGGTTTTGATTTTATTGTGTATGTGCATATTTCATGTAAATAGTGTTTAGGATGCGAACACCTTAAAGATTTCTCACTATTTATGGTTTAAATGGTTTTCAAAATTCATGCTGATATTGGTAGAACAGATTGTGTATTTTTAAAATGTAATATTTCACTTTATAAAATGCTGATATTGGTAGAACAGATTGTGTGTTTTTAAAGTGTGATATTTAAATGGTCTTTAAAATTCATGCTGATATTGGTGGAACAGGTTTTGTATTTTTAAAGTGTAATATTTCAATGGTTTTTAAAATTCATGCTGATATTGGTAGAACAGATTGTGTATTTTTAAAGTGTAATATTAAATGGTTTTTAAAATTCATGATGATATTGGTAGAACAGATTGTGTATTTTTAAAGTGTAATATTTGACTTTATAAAAGTGTAGAGTTAGGGAATTTCTCAGTTTTTAAATAAAATTACTTTGAAAAAAATGGTTCTTGGTCTGACCTGAAATTAGTATGCATTAGTGTAAAGTAAGGAATATGAGCAGAATTGGAGAATACTCTCAAACTCCAAACCATCATACTCCAAAGAAAAGTGTTATTTGTTCTGTTTTGAAGAAGGCAATTAGCACACCATCTGGTGTGATTAGCAACAAAACCTTTCAAAATCACCTTGATGTCAGTGATATTTCCTTTGTTGAACCAAACTGTGAGAAAACAAAAGACAGATAAGGGAGAAAACAGTTCAACTCCTTTGATTCTTCTCCACCTACTGTCTCCAGAAGTCCTTTGTAAGCCTTGAATGTGGAACTTAAAAACGTGAACTTGATGTGAGAAACAAGGAACCTTGGTTTTGATTTTACTGTGTATGTGCATATTTCATGTGAATAGTGTTTAGAATGCGAACACCTTAAAGATTTCTCACTATTTATGGTTTAAATGGTTTTCAAAATTCATGCTGATATTGGTAGAACAGATTGTGTATTTTTAAAATGTAATATTTCACTTTATAAAATGCTGATATTGGTAGAACAGATTGTGTATTTTTAAAGTGTAATATTTAAATGGTTTTTAAAATTCATGCTGATATTGGTAGAACAGATTGTGTATTTTTAAAGTGTAATATTTAAATGGTTTTTAAAATTCATGATGATATTGGTAGAACAGATTGTGTATTTTTAAAGTGAAATATTAAATGGTTTTTAAAATTCACGATGATATTGGTAGAACAGATTGTGTATTTTTAAAGTGTAATATTTGACTTTATAAAAGTGTAGGGTGAGGGAATTTCTCAGTTTTTAAATAAAATTACTTTGAAAAATTGGTCTCGGTTTGACCTGAATTTTCAGTTGTGTATATTTTTATTCATACAGATTACCCTTACTCTTTCCCTGCTATTTGTCTCAGATTTCTGTTGCACTTATCGACATCTCTGTCGGTGAAGGTATCCAATAAGTTCCTGTCGTTCTAGCCAACTACTGTAATGGGTTACATGTCATCTGTAAATTTAAAATATCATTACATTTTATTTTATTTTTTTGCAATATGCTCCACTTTACACTGATCTTTCCCACATAAAGTGGGAAAGCATATTGAGCATATTGCAAAAAAAAAAAAATATGTAATGATATTTAAAATTACAGATGACATGTTATCTTGAGCATACAGCTTCCTTTAATTTAATAGCGTAATTTTCAATAGAGCTCGAAGTTGTGCATTTCTAAAAAACAAACAAACACCCAAAAAACAAGCACAATTATAATGCCAAAACGCAAACCAAAGATAACTATTTTAACAGTTTGTGTGAAACTTGTAAGAGCGAGATAAAAACTCTCATCAGGTGGGTGTATCCCTCCATTAAAAACATCTTCCAAAGCTAAAGAAATTAAATAGAATCCCTTAAAAATTAACTAGAATTGAAGTTGCTCGTTATCATCACTTTTATACAAAGTTAAATCCAAATGATAACCTGACATTAATATAAATAAAAAAGATTTAACCTGCTATAATAAAAACACAAGTTATCAAAATAAAAGTTAAGTGAAACATTACTAAACGATAATGGTATCCTAACTTCAACATTGTCTCCAAACGAAAAAGGAATAGCCATTTTTTATATGCTGCTTATATTAATTATCTTCCACTACACTGAAACGGGCCTCATTCAAATGAGTACCAATAAAATCCTCCATCTTACATGATTAAAACAAAAAATAGACTCGGTGTAAATCTAACAGTAACATTTCACGCTCAATCATGATTCTAATACATTACTTTATACCTGACTTGAAAATGTTTTCTGTATGAATTAATACCTCACATATCCAACTTCCAAATGCACGAAAACATCAGCGGAGACCACGACCAAACTTTTGTTGTTTTTATTATTTCTCTGTGTAAGACTAGTCATTCCCATTTACTCTTGCGCTACTCTTTTACCAACGAATAGTTAAGTTGACCGTAACATTATAACGCCCCCACAGCTGAAAGAGCGACCATGTTTGGTGTGAAGGGGATTCGAATCCTCGACCCTCAGATTACGAGTTGAGTGCCTTAACCACCTGGCCATGCTTCAAGCAATTTCTATTAGTACTTTGAAGTACGAAGTTTTACAAGTTAGCCGTCGTAAACTAGGAAGAAATCAGAAATGCAAAAACAGTTATCAATGAATTCACTAAAACCATTAAAGAAATAGTAAACGAAGTTCAACACAGCTATGAAAGACGTTGCCTTCGTCGATCATGTATCAACACCCGTGACAGGACAGAAGAAGAATCCTAATCAAAAACCAGAAGAAGTGGGTACAAGTTAATAACATGAGAATCATTCACCCCGCTTCAAGAAGTTACGATATCTTTACTTTTAAAAGTTTCCAGAGTCACAATAGAGAACATATTTCTCAGAAATTTTAATCTCTGTTTTTGAAAATACTAAGATTGTTTAAGAATATGGCTTGTAGCTTCATGTAACAATTACTAATTTAATAGCATGAATCCATTTTAAAACCCATACAAGTTCAAATTACACTAAAGTAAAAAGAATTTAAAGAAAAATGAAATTAAACATACAACTTTGATAATGATAAGTGGAATCTTTTTTTGTAATCAGTGTAACTCAATGACAAGTGGTAAATTAGGTTTCAAGTTTTTATCATTTTAAACAGCTTGTTTGGATGAATAATTCGCATCAATAAGTGAATGGCACCAATTTTAATTATTCTAGAAATTTCAATAAAAATATAGTTTTATGATCAAAAATCCCATTCATAAAATACTCACCACAACTCTTGTTTTCTTTTATCTTTTTTAATGGTCACAATTTATTAATGAGGTTTGGATTTCATTGAAACAGATATGACTCTTGATAAATCACTTGGTTTCAGACACTTTACTTAATATTTTAAACAGCTTGGTTGATAAAATGATTCACAAAAATGAATTAGTAACATTAATGATACATATTATTTACATTCCTGTATAAATGTAGGATTATCTGGGAAATAACATACATTTAAAAACAACGTACATGTACCATCAAGATGATTTTTAAACTCTAAGTCAGTTTACTAACATTATATTTACTGCGGTATGTCTGCGGACTCTCACCGTTAGAACAGTAGAACTAATGTAGTGAGGGGTGAAGAAGAATATGCTGGAATAGCTTACCATAACAAAATGACACCCAGTGGCTCAGCGGTATGTCTGCGGACTTACAACTCAACAAACAGGTTTTCAATACCCGTAATAGGTAGAGCCCAAATAGTCCATTGTGTAGCTTTGCTCTTACTTCCAAATAAGTTTGTTTTGGAATTTCCCACAAAGCTACTCGAGAGCTATCTGTGCTAGCCGTCCCTAATTTAGCAGTGTAAGACTAGAGGAAAGGCAGCTAGTCATCACCACCCGCCGCCAACTCTTGGGCAACTCTTTTACCAACGAATAGTGGGATTGACCGTCACATAATAACGCCCCCACGGCTGGGAGGGCGAGCATGTTTGGCACGACTCGGATACCGAACCCGCAAACCTCAGATTACGAAGCGCACGCCTTAACGCGCTAGGCCATGCCAGGCCCGCTTTTGCAGTGTAACACTAGAGTGAAGGCAGCTAGTCATCACTACCCACCGCCAACTCTTGGGCTACTCTTTAATAACGCCCCCACGGCTGAGAGGGCGAGCATGTTTAGCGCGACGCGGGCACAAACCCGCGACCCTCGGATTACCAGTCGCACGCCTTACGCGCTTGGCCATGCCGGGCCTAAAACTGATACGGAGATATATCCTAATAACGTATTCCTAACAAACATCAACAAAGGTAACGGCCTCTATAGTTTAAGGTATATTTACCATTTAAAACTTAACCTGTTCTTACTAGCGTAAGACTGGGGAGAAATAACAACTGAAGCATTTAGTATGGCCTAATTCACAAAAGTTTATAAAGTGTCTTTGCAACACAATACAAAAGAGATTAGTACATATTTATATCGCCAAGTAGCAGCATTTACAAATGTGTAATTCTGTATCTAATTTAACCACAACCTTAAACTTTCCCTTAGTAGACGCCTCCACAAAAACTTACTTCAAAAAGTTTCATCAGTTCAAACTTGAAAGATGTCCAAAAGTTAAATTTCTTACTCCTTAGAACAATTGAAACACTTTAATTATTGAAACTAATGAAAATAATAAAGCTAAATAAGTGAGAAGTTCGTGTTATTTTTGTTTTAGAATTTCGCACAAAGCTACTCGTGGGCTATCTGCGCTAGCCGTCCGTGATATAGCAGTCTAAGACTCTTTTACCAACGAATAGTGGGATTGACCGTCACATTATACACCCCCACGGCTGGGAGGGCGAGCATGTATAGCGCGACGCGGGCACGAACCCGCGACCCTCGGATTACGAGCGCACGCCTTAACGCGCCCGGCCATGCCAGGCCCCATACTATCTTAAACGCTTGATGTTAGGTTGTTACATTAAAATTCTCGAATGATCAAACATTAGATAATTTCGATTAAAAGGGGCCATCTGTGTTCTGAAGAACAAAAGACCCACCAATTATGCACGTTTTTGTTGTTGAGCGTAAAGCTGTACAATAAACTATCCGAACCAAAATGTGCGAATTAGAAAATTTTCACCAAGTTTTCGTGGTTGGATGACAGTAAGAAAAGGTAGTTATTCCATACATACATTCATCCACAAAGATACTAAACAAAAAATCATTTATTAGAATGTTCAACATATATTTTTTTAATAAAATCAAACTTCATACACATTGTCATCGGATCCCTTAGTGACTAATAACAACTAATTGTTTGATGTTATATTTTTGTCGCTACCACGCCCAGTTCAGGTAAAACATTGAGTAATACTTTGAATACCTAAAAACTATTAAGCATAATATCCACGTGTTACATATTTTGTTACTCGAAGTCACAAATTTACATCCTTTTTTATAATTATTTAACTGTTTATATAAAGCTTTTAGCCGAAGTCGTATTTTTTTCAATCCTCTCATCATGATTTAACTGTTTGTTATTGAAGTTACGTATTTTACAACCTTATTATCACGAGTTAACTTTTTAAATAGGATTAAACTGTATATATATAGTGTCTAACAAGTTTGGAACCATGAACATTTTAATCAGATTTACAGAATGTGTTGCACATGCTGTGTTAATAATTCGAAACAAGTTTGTAGACGGTATTTCAATTCTCTATTGAATGTTGTCATTGTCAGCAGTCCGACACTCGTCACGAATTTGTTGTTTCAGGAATTGTCACCCAGTGGCTCAGCGGTATGTCTGCGGACTTATACGCTAAAATTCGGGTTTCGTCACCCGTGGTGGGCAGAACACAGATAGCCCATTGTGTAACTTTGTGCTTAATTCAAAACAACAACAATGTTTCAGGTGTTATGTGTCCCTGATCTTCTATTTTTATGCTGTCCACAGGCCCATAAAATAAATTCATAGAAATCAAATCTGAAAATTTGAGAACCCATTTCTAAGGGCCACGTTTGTCAATATCCGAGGAAGATGCCATTCAACCAAGCTTGGAAATTTAGAAAAGTTGCAACAACCCAACTTTTACTTCACTTTGTATGATACTGTAAAACAATACTTGGGCTACTCAGGAAGAAAGCAACGAAAATTAAGTTTTGGTGTATGGTGTTAAGATAGAGATACTGATCACATTGCCAAAACTATGACTTAACCCCACCCATAGCTAATTCAAGTTATTATACCATTATTGAATTGCATTAGTAATATTTAACTGCTCATGGACTTTTTTCTTACTTTTGTACCACAGAATCAAACAATTTCGGTGAATGGGTCTTATTAAGACGTACAAACACATCTTTCATATAAATTCAAACAAAATAAACTTTTTATCACACAAATTTCGTTTATATGCTCTGAAAATGTATTTTTTATTTTTTTCTACAGAAATGTTAAAAGTATTTGTATCTTGAGGAATATACTATATCAATTTTTGATAGTTTGTGTCACCATATATGTTAAGTAAACTGAAGGAAATGCAATGACACTTAGTTTTATCCTAGATTCTCTTCTCCCGTTAGTACAGCTGTTTATGTACGGATTTACAATGCTAAAATCAGCAGTTCCATTTCCCTCGGTGGGCTCAGCAGATAGCCCAATGTGGCTTTGTTATAATAAAACGCACGCACAGAGTCTCTTCAGTCACTTTTATCAATTCTGAATCGAAACAATAAGAAAGTAGTTTTACTTAAATGAAGACTGTAGTGAATTATTTATATTTTAAATAATATTAAATAATTCAGTATCTGACAGGTAGAAACTTCATTTACTGTTTTGGTAAGTCCACCTCACAAGAGACAAGACTACATTGATAAATACAACAATTGATCAGAAAACAAAGACAATTGATAACAAATGATGATTAAACAATCATAAAGTTTCTAAATTTAAAAGCAATAAAACTATGTATTCTTCATTTGTACAAAATCTTAAAAGTCGTGCCAGTGGAGTAATAAGGTTACTTGTACAGTAAACATGCTAGTGACATTTAAACTTGCATCATTCTTCTGGTAATTCAATATTGTCACGTAAAAACAAAAATTATATCTTGTTAATTTTTCTGGTTTGAAAAGAATAAGGTATTTTACTCTGTTATTTTTCAGTTTCCTCTAGTGTTAACCACATGCGCTATATCGTAAAGATATAAAAATGTCTACCGACATCCAAACATGACTTTCGTCGTTTGAAAATGCTGTTACCAATTCTACTAGACAAATAAGAATGAAACTTCAACAGGAAATACAGAAACAAGAAATATTGTTAAAAAAATACGAAAAACTAAACCACTATACAGCGAAACTACAACAGTCCATCTCTCAACTAGATGAAGATACGAGAAATACAAAACTTTTACCACATCAAGAAAAATTTGCGAAGTATTTCAAAGATAAAAACGAATTTCCCCGGAACCATGTTAATAGTTTAAAAGATAAACGTGAAAGACAAAAATCGAAATACGTTGAAGAGACTGCATACATGAAAACAAATGTAGATCATTATCAGCTGAAATGGAATGAGTATTATGTGAGATGTGAAAGACACCCACTGGCACAAAAATTAGCTGAGAAAAAAAGGAATTAGCGAAAGTGGAAGAGCAACTTAAAATCTACCAATCTGATCTGAGACAAAGTCAGGCCCATCTTTTTCGTATGAAATGCGAACGAGCTAGAAGAAACAGTGAAGACGTTTTCCAACATCTTGAAAATTTGTTTTTACGTAAGCTTCAATTAAAGTAGAAACAAACAAGTGTTTGGCTGACATTACATTAACTAAACAGGAAGTTGGACATATTACTCAGGTCATTAATTCACATAAACACACTCGAGAAAATTATAAGGTTCTTAGACCATCTTCTCAAATGGAAATCGTTACAGATAACGAACCTTATCATATAGAAACAATTAAAAACAACGTAGTTTCCCAAATAGAAATAGTTACAAATAACGAACCCTTTCATGTGGAAATAGTTAAAGACAATTTAATTGGTCAAATGGAATTCACTAAAGACTGCGAATTAAAGGCCATGAATGAAGAGGAAGAGATAGGGCAGTCTTCTGTTTTTATCGACAACGGGAAATGTGTTGATACAACAGGAACAAAACAGTGTCAGTCATTGTCATACATTCCACGTGTAAACAAACATCTATTACAGGAGACCAAGACGAAAACCTATTCCATAAAAATATCTTCCACAAGAACAGGAGTTCAAGGAAGTTTCTGATGGGAGGTTCTCAAGCTCCAAGGTGGATGAAGATGAAGTCATATAAAGTGAATCGTGTGAAAATAGAGATAACATTTCTAAAATAATCAACACTTACCTCACACCATTTTTAAATTCTAACAATTATGAAACACCGAAATGTACAAATAATACAGCTGACACGATACATGAAACTCAAAATAATGAAGAACAACTTAGCAAAGCAAAAGGAGACATGACATTGAGTCCTCACTCTCCTTTAAAATTTATGAAATTCCAGGAAATCTTGAATCAGTTGAAAAAGTCACCAAGTTTTGTATACGAGAGCAGAAGCACGATTCAACAGGATGAAAAGTGTAAAACACAAAACATTCAAAAAGTTCCATTTTCATTTGTTAACAGTTTAACTGGAATTAACCAGTTTCAAACAGAAGTTCGTCAGTTGGATTTGAAACTATCTGATAGTTTTGAAGAAAGTTACCAACGTTCCTCTGATAAATTAGGAAGTGTTTCAACAGCACAAGAAGAAACTGGGAAACTTTAAGGGTCGCACTGCGTCACTGATTGTCAATCATTAAACCTAACTGCTGCAAAATAAACAAATAAAGCCACCTTTCCACAAAAACGAATCAGCGCTGTAACAGATTCACCAATATCTTCTCAACAAAACAAACAAAATATGTTCGCTCCCCCAGCCGTGGGCACGTTATAACGTGCCGGTCAATCCCATTATTCGTTGGTAAAAAGAGTAGCTCAAGAGTTGGCGGTGGGTGGTGATGACTAGCTGCTTTCCCTCTAGTCTTACACTACTAAATTAGGGACGGCTCGGTGCAGTGGGATAACAACCTGCTCACTTAAAAACCTGTTGAAAAATCCGCAAGTGATTTGGGTTTAGTTCGTTATTGTAGTTTATATAAACTATGTCATAAAAAATTTAGTATTACTATGTGATCAATATTTTGGTTTGATCTTCAGTTATGAAGTTAACCTGTCCGATATCACTAATGGTAATCAGTATTTTGGTTCAGTCTCTTTTGTGAACTGAATCTATTCAATATAGATCATAGCAACCAACGTTTCGATTCATCATCTTGTCATCAAGTAAAATGCTGTTTATTGAGAAAAAATTGCAAAGTCTTAGTTTCTAGAGAATTCCTGTGAGAACGAATTTCGGGCTCTTTGATTTAAAATTACATATGCATTAAGAATAGTTGGTTACACAAAAACCAAGAAGCATCTATTTTCTTATATTGCGAAAAATAGAAAAAGGTAGGAGGACAAACAATATAGATACGTATACCTGCAAGGACATCTCCAAGTTTAGGCTTTGTAGATCTCACGAAACCTTACTTATACCAAACGGGAATTAATGTGAGATAATACAGTAATTAATTTAAAAAATAAAGACAAAAATTTATTATCCATTTTGCAAATAAAATAGATAATCTCAGTCAAACAAAAGTTTAAAAAATCAATGTCATTTTCAAAACGTACCCATATAAGCTCTGTGCGAATTAACAAAGTTATGGCATGGTCTGGTTGTTATATTTAAAATCGCCGATTTAAACATTCGCAACCTATCAGCCAAGGCAGTGGATTCTTTATAATAAGTCTAACACTCTCTTGTATAGGAGCTGGCGTTATTGTTTCCGAGTGGTTCCCCACCCACCGATTTACATGGAGAACTCGATCGAAAGTGTTACTCTGACGAAGGGATAAAAATGAAGACGTTATTTTTCTCTTCTAAAAAACAGTAAAACATTTACATATTATCTGAAATCAATAACGATGGCTGAAATGCTCTGATAGAATCAGAACTTCGTGGAAAGAGTTAAGCCAGATGATAGACTGGACTACAAGTTTATTTCTTGTTATGTTGTAAAGCTTTTCATTCTTATTAATACACAATAATTAACTTCCATGATGATGTATGCATATACGTAAGTTTTCACTCAGATAATGGGTTAGTGTAGGAGAGAAATGTTTAAACACACGACGCATTTTATAGACACTACAACGCAATACGACCTTTTACAATGTTTGTGATAATATAGTGATGATATTTGGAATTCAATAAAAATAGTATATTTCAATAACGTGTAGTGAATCAAAACACATATTGGGTCATAATTAATATTTTAAACATACTTTAGAATGGAGTAATGCATAAAAATAAGTTGATAGTATAAAGTATATAAAACCAAGAAATTCCTTCAAGTACCGGGTTACCGTGTAATAAAATGTCACAAAAGAATACGCTACTTCTGATGAAACAAGTTGTAACTCTGAGTAAGTTATCTGAAATTATCTTTAAATATTTAATCTCCTTTTATCAAATAAAAAAAATTCTATTATTAGACCAAGCTTACAATCACTGTTATTTCTGACTGTTGTTTTATATGAACACCTTAAAGTACTATCTATACAAAGTTAATAATGCTAGTATGATTATTGGTATTTAGAATATTTCACCTTCTTAATAGTTTGGCGTCGAAATCTGTATTTTCTTGTTTTATGAAAGATTCCCTTAAGTCAGTGTTTTGGTTTTCTACTCCCTCTCGTGGTTAGACAAAGTTACTCCTGTCTTATAATGCTTCATTCACTACCACTGTTTAATAAGAATCGCAGTTTTCTGATAAAAAGTGATTCTTATCTGTGTAAGTAGAATTATTGATTTGTTTTGATTAGGAATATTTCTGTTTCCTATACTTTAAGTTCTGCTATACTTCGTTTGTTTATAAAATGTTAGCTTAAACACAGATTATCATTTGTTTGGAATAGAAAATTACAGAATCATCCTCTCATTACTAAGAAACTTCTTTTCAAGAAGGAGAAACAACTGTAATATTTAATTTAATGAATCACGGTTTTTTTATCAACATTATTATTTGTTCTTAAATGCAACCATTTTTACCTCAGGAATTAGTTAAAATGAAGCTTTAACACCTTAGCATGTCACCTTTAACTTTGTAGAATTATAAAATTAAAGGTACGTGTAATCTTGTAGAGAATGGTTTTTCATTTGAGATGTGCGTCATGAATAGACGGGCTATTGTTAAATCTATTAAAGAATTTTTTTCATATTTTCTTTTGAGAACTGATTAAAATCTTGGCGTTGTATGTTTTCTGATCACGAATAAACGTTGTTGAATGAGTTTCATTCACGTTAATACGAAATAGTTTAAAGTACTTTAATTATGCTATGCACGTAACCTCAAGTAAAACAGTGAAATGTTAAATAGAGAAAGTGAATCCCAGGAATTTTGTAATTTATCGTCTTTTATCATATATAACAATACTGCAATGAAGAAGACTTTAAACTGTTAATAATATGATGACATACATTTACTAAACACAAAATATATTTTTCACTTGTCAGAAAGGACACACTTTATGTTTTGAACAAAACAAATGCAAGAAACATGTCATATTTTTGCGTACTTTTTAATTTCGTGCAAAGCTGTTAGAGTGCTAATTGGATGAACCATTGTTGTTGTTTTCAAGCGATTGACAAGAAATACTGCAGCTTGTGAAGAACACTCAGCAACAGCTCTTGGGCTTCGTTTATCAACTGAAAAGGAGTAAGTTTAATTTGAATTAGATTACGTCATAGATGAATGGATAACTATGTCCTATATTATACAATTCCGATAAAGTGTGCAAAATTATTAACAGAGTGTTGTGGACACATTTGTATATTTCAGTTTGTTTGTTTGTAGTTACGCACAAAGCTTCACATTGTGCTATCTATGTTCTATCCACTACGAGTATCAAAAGCCGTTTTCCTGTATTGTAAGTACGCAAATATTTTACTGTGCCATTGGAAAGCTTTTTAAACCTACTACATATGTAATAATACAAGCTGTGTGTGATGTTCCTTTTATTCTATTGACAATTTAAAATATTTTATCGAAATAAAGCAATATACAATTAATAATTAAAACATGCCTAAAACTAAATAAGAAGCCATAAATTGCACTTTGACAATTATATTTCAATGTTAAAAGATCTTTCGTAAATTTGCTATTTTATTTTTTCTTAATTTTGTTTTAAAATTTTAATAAACGGTACAATTTGCTGCCAGCTATCGATAAAAAATTAATCTATTTTGATAAATATAAATAATGGAAAATATTGTTTGTTTTTAAATTTCGCGCAATGCAATGATATTATTGGGTCACATTGTCACGTGACACTAACAGATGAATTTTAATAGGTAATTAACCAATTTTCCAAGTTCTTTTATGGGATATGAAGTGAGATTAACTACAGTAAAAACTCTCTTTCATAATACAGCTTTTTTATTGGATACTATGAATCCAACAACCTATTTTTATTTCAACAAATGAAAGCAGCAGTTGTCAGTCTAATAAAGTTCACAATGGATGCTTTACTACATCTACAGTCAGAAACCAGTATTAGATGTGATGTTATCATAATTTTAATTTAAAATATCATTAACAGACAAGAACATACTGTTTGGGTAAAAACTAGATGTCGCTATATTCCAGAAAATTTTTGATAGGAAACTTGCATTAATCAAATTAAATCATGGTTTCAGATCATTTAAGAAAGACAATACTTAAGTTTACAGATTTCCAGACTGGCAATTCCAGTCGCAACATGAAATATTTTCATTGATCTATTTTCGTCTTTTCCAATTTAATAGTTATTTGAAACAGTATGGAGGAACGAAATCACTGGCTTTACTTTATGTAACATTTCCAGGTTTTCTGCATTTTAACAGTTTTATTGTGATACAGGAAAACAATATGACACTTTATTGTCCAGTTTAATAAGATTCATCAAAACTGTTAAAAGTATAGCAGTTTGTTATATTCAGTAGCTTCTGATCTTATCAACCAATAGGGATCAGAATTTGATAATTAATTGAGTGACTAATATAGGTAATTAAGAATAAGATTTATATTTGTTATCAGACATAATGTTGACGATTTTCCATAAAATTTAGGTTGTTTCTAAACAAGATATCAAACTAATAATGTTGAATAATCATAATGAAAAAATGAATAAAACGAAAAACTGATAAACATTACAACATAAATTGGAACTTCACATGAAACATTAGTGTTACTTCTATTAATTTCTTAACCGTTGCATTTTCTGTGTAGTTCTTCAGAAATTTTCAACAAATAGTAGTGTTTATCATAAAGAGTACTACAACCACACTAGACGTACATAATATATAAGATTTACACCTCACACGAGACATTAGTGTTAGATCTATTACATTGTAAACCGTTACATATTCCAAATAGTTCTTTAAAGATTTTGAACAAGTAGAAGTGTTCATCATAATATTATTACAACCACACTCTAAGCAAGTTTCTATATATACAGTTTTATACACGGCAAACATAGTTTGCGGAATGCTATTTAAGTTAGCCATTTAATACAACATACATTATACATATTATAAATTAAATATATTACAGACATTTTAATCAATAAAGTTACTGAAAGTAACCTAAAAAAAAATTGAAACATATATTAGAAGAACACACCTATGCTAAGAAACATGATAGTAAAGTATATAAAACACTTGAATTGATTTGAGATCTATTTATACATTTTTCAAGAGCTGTTAATTGAAAAAATAAAGTGGGTAAAGGGACATATTTAATGAGAACATGAGTTGTTAAGCATACGTGAAGTGCCAACTGAGAAAACATTGTCAGGATACAAGAACGTGTCTGTAGAAAACAGCGTTCGGTGAGTTTATTTACATTCAGTTGTATGTGAGTTTTCACGAAGCCACATCGAGCTATCTGCTGAGTCCACCACTGGATCAGTTGTCTTTATTGTGAAACATAAAACATTAAGTAAATGAGAAATAATTATTGGACGCACCATAGAGCTTGATTTGTCTGCAAGACTAATTAACGTGTGTCTTAATTTACGTTTCTTATACAGTAGTACAATATCTCTGAACTTTCTGTACTGGGATAAAATGTATCTGAATATTCTTTACTGGTACAAAATTCAACTGTTTCTGAACTGCGGTATCTATACGTACTATAACAGCGTATAATATGACTGGACTTCAATTTCCATACTGGGATACAATCTATCAGAGATTTAATCTGTGATACAGTCTCTCTGAACCTTTTTCTAAACTGTAACACAAAACACTATAATTCTAAGATAGTTACTCTTCTTGAAGGGCAAGCAAAGAGCAACAATATTTAACTGAAACATTTATGACATAAAACCGTACTTGTAATAAACGTGAGGTAATTTTCTAAAACACTTGTGATGTAACAAAGCATTTGCAATTAACGTATGGTTATTTACCAAAACACTTTTGAAATAAACATGTTTTGCTTTTATATCTGATGAAACAAAATAATGTTTGTCATTGTTATTAAATACTTGTTTTGACTTTGGAAAATTCTTCGCAATTATGATTTTCTGTCTTATTTTTACTACACTTCCTTGTTGGCGTATCGTTTGAATTCCAGGCATTTTGCCAATACCGCATGTAAGTACTAGGTTGTTTACTTCGGCTGTATTTTCATAACTTTTTCCTCAGTTCAGGTTCTAAAGAAGTTTGTTTGTTTTCAAATTTCACGCAAAGCTACATGAGGGCTATCTGCACTAGCTGTCCCTAATTTTGCAGTGTAAAACTGGAGGGAAGGCAGATAGTCATCACCACCCACCGCAAACTCTTGAGCGACTCTTTTACCAACGAAGAATGGGGTTGACACTGCACATTATAGCGTCCCCACGGCAGAGAGGACGAGCATGTTTCGTGCGACCAGAATTCTAACCCGCGACCCTCAGATTACGAGACGAACGCTTCAATCCACGTGGTCATGCCGAGCCCCCATAAGTACGTGTATTATCACCAGTTTGTACAGATTTCTTCACAGCGCCTTTTAACAAGTGAATGTGGATAGATTAAAAATAAGGTCAATATGTTTCCAGTCAATGATGTCACAACTAAACGAGAAACATGCTCTAAATGTAGATAAACATCTCGAATAGACCCCACTGCACGTGTATTCTATACAGTTTATTGAAGACAGCTGGAGTTGGATGTGTTATTATTGACGTGATTTAATATTCCAGTTGTTTAGAGAAGTATTACGAATTTATAGTTGAAATACACATATAACGTAGTTCATTTTTTCTAATACTATTCTTTAATGTGCACTTTAAACGAAACAACATGAAAAACAAAGTGGCAAGTTTATTTTATAATATGTGTATGACATGTTTTTTTCTCAGCTGCAGCAGAGTGGCTTATAAAACGGCTCAAAGTTACTATTATTTTATTAATATTTTAAGTACGAACTTCTAACTCATATCTTCATCACCTCTTGATCGATTTGAGAGCTAATGTCGATTGATGTTCTCGATTGTACCAAAAGTAGTCATAGATTAATTCAGTGTAATCCTGCCAAGAATAATTTTAATTGAAGGTAGATTGATAGGAATCCTGAATAATAATAAAATTGAATAAAATATACCCACTCCCTACCGCTGGTATTAGCAGTGTAAGAAAATATAGGTTGAAAAAGGACACAAAAATTGTCTCGTAGATTAATTTACTCAAATTATGCTTAACAGATTTTGAATGTGCCCTTGGTTATTTAGATTTTCATCTTGTTTTATGAAATAATACATTTGATAGTAAAAGATGTGTTTTTAGTTATGTTTTACTGGAACTTTCAGAGTTTGTTTTTAGAATTTCGCACAAAGAAAGCTGCTCGAGGGATATCTGTGCTAGCCGTCCCTAATTTAGCAGTGTAAGACCAGAGGGAAGGCAGCTTGTCATCACCACCCACCGCCAACTCTTGGGCTACTCTTTTAGCAACGAATAGTGGGATTGGCCGTCACATTATACGCCCCTATGGCTGGGAGGGCGAGCATTTTAACGCGACGCGGCCGCGAATCCACTACCCTCGGATTACGAGTCGCACGCCTTACGCGCTTGGCCATGCCAAGCCCGAACTATCAGAGTTAACATCTCAGCTGTTTGTTTTGTTTTTGAATTTCGCGCATAGCTAATTAAGGGCTATCTGCACATACCCGTCCATAATTTAGCAGTGAGGGAAGGCAGCTAGTCATCACTACGCTCCGCCAACTCTTGGGTTACTCTTTTACCAACGGATAATAGGACTGACTGTGGGATTGACCGTTACATTATAACGCTCCAACGACTGAAAGGGTGAGTATGTTTGGTGCGACCAGGATTCGAACCCGCGGCACTAAGTTTATGATGAGTCAAACGCCTGGGACTTTTAGCGAGTGTGAGCTGAGATATAGGCGAGTTTTCTGCAAACTCTTGAGTTTATATGAATAGTGTAGGAAAAACTTATAACCCTTTCCCTGCGACAACCACCTTCACTTATCTGAACAAAGATAAATTACTATACTCACTTGAACAAAAATAATTACCCACACTGTAAGAAACAGCACCAGTTGAATGAGAAGAAAAAAAAGAGACAGATCCAACTAAGTCGGCGAAAGTGCGGGTCGTCAAGAAAAAGCGATGCCGACCACTGCAGCGTGAAATACAACCATGACTCCGGAATACGAAGAAACATCCACAACGAGTGTCCTGGAAAACAAAGAAGTCAACTTCGCTTGGTGGCCAAAAACTAGGAATAATTTAGAATTTAGAAATAAAACTCCCCGTTACTGGCACTTTGTAATATTACAAAAGCAAAATTAACATCTCTGGAACGTGATAAAGAAAACATTAAAAAGAATATAAAAGAAAAACGAAAACCAGAAAGAAAAATAGTTAAGTAATTCAAGTGAAAATTCTGAAAACGAAGATGAAGGTGTAGAAACTTCTCATACAGATTTGGAAATAGTTCCTTCCTACACTAAAAATAATACGAATGATGTTACTAACTTAAACAAAGCCTTGGATGTTGATAACGCAAAAACTAATGAAGAAGAAAAAATCTAGAACAAAGCGATGAAGAAACAATTGAAAAACAAGAGTTTACTCTGGTAGTGTCGAAAAGAAAAAGTAGAAATTCATTACAAAATGAAACTACAAACCAAAAAATACACCACTTAACACAAAACACCCAACTTTTTCATTATTATTGAAGGCGAGCCTGACACATATAATTAACAGCAACTTGCAGCGAAAATTAGCAGATGTGAAGCAACTGTTGAAACAACTAGTGTCAAGCGTTTTACCTCAAAGCGGTGTCCCTGTCCGAGGTCAAGGAACTGCTGACGTAAATGAACTACTTAAAAAATGGCCCAAGGACGCCTTCGCACCACCGCCACCCCGCTAGCCGAAAGCCAATCATCAGAAAAGTGTACCCAAACCGATTTCGTTAACAAAATATCCCAGGGCACGCAAACCATCAATGAAAAATCAAAAAATCGAATCATCTGCCTCGACTGACAATATCCAAACTGCTGACGCGGTTTCTCAAACCAAAACAGTCACGATTGATCAAATTACCCAATATCCTGAAGATAAACGCATCACGAGAGCATCCAGCAAGCCTATACTGAATATACTCCATCTCAAGAAAAAGTTTCTCAGAACGCCTCTCGCGGACATCCGAAGACCCGACTCAGACGATTGGCTGTCATGCCCTTTTGACCAGTCGCGAATTTAGTTCAAAATTGCATCCAAGTTGCCACCTCTGTGTTTGTTATTATTGCCATTTCCTTGATAATTTTAACTGTTACTGTATGTCAGTTGTTACTAATCTGTGTAATCTCTTTCCCTACAGCTTTTCTTTCGGGCACGACCAGGGCCAATATTCGGCGCCCTGTTTGTGAAAGTGGGTTTTCACGGGGTACTCCCGTTTCCCCACTGCAAAGGTTTCGTTTCATAGGATCTATAGATCCCAGCCCTGAAAAGAGGTTCGTCATTTGGTATCTAGTATTCAAATGTAAGTTTAGTTATTTAAATTTAGTTTTTAAATTTTAAAAATCTAAAATTTAAGTGTTTAAAGGCTAATACCTTAAAATCACAAGACCTAATCATGTTGACGCACTGTGTTTGCATCTCTCTTCTCTCTCCACGTCAAATATAGTGTTATCATTGTGAGCCTGTAAGTGTGGTGCTGGGCCTTCCTTCGTCCTCTCTACGGCAGGCCGAACCGAACCGATTCTCAGCTTTTCTCGACGCTCCTCCTATCTAAATTTAATAATCTATCAACCTCGTGGTCATTCATGACCATCGCATTCAGATAAAGAAACAACTAACAAGCCACTGAAATTTACTCAATTATCTCCATAATCACTTGCCTAATTTACTCTTGCCATGAGTGGGGTGAAGAAAAACAATAGTTTCTGACCGCTCCTGGTCATTTTTCGTTCGACTTTTGGAGAGCGAAATAATAATTTAACCAAAATACATATCAAGAATCTCGCCTTCGCACCTGGGAACATAAATATATATTTACCAGGAACTAATCCACAGCCTAAGGCAATAGTAATCAGTAGGGTGTACCAATCAGTGATGTCGAGAAACCCACTTGTTGAGAATTGTATGTGCAAAAACAGCTCGTTTGGGTTGAGAAAATATTTTACATAGAAGAGCGAACAACGTTTCGACCTTCTTCGGTCATCTTTCTTTCCTTAGTCTTTCGTTATCGTATACTTCTGTGATAAAAATTATTTATTTGTAGAAAACACTTTCCTCTTTCTACGCATGCACACGAATTTGAAATTGCCTTACATATGAAATAAATTTTACTAAACTCTATAGAACAAAAAACTTTCGACCTAGAAGTATAATGTTACTAACGTCGACTGAGAAGCAAAATCTGATCTAGAGTTACAAACATAACACAACAGAAAACGGCTTATCCATCCACCTGTATATGTGTTACAATTCATGCCTTTTAATGACCTTACGGACTTTAGAAGAAATTTAGAAGAAATAATTTTGTTAAATGTGAAAAAAACGACTGAAGTAACGCTCATATATAACCATATAGCCTTTCATATGTAATAATATACTCTCTCACATATAATCATATAGTCTTTCATATATAACCATTGTCTTTCATATATAATAATATACTTTCTTTCATATAACCATATAACCTCACATATATAATATACTATCTCATATAGTCTTACATGTATCACAATATAACCTAACGTATATAATAATATACTATCTCATATAATCTTACATATTATCTCATACAGTTTTACATATATAACCATATAACCTAACATATATAGCGATATAGTATCTCATCGTCAGGTTCACGATGACCGAAGAAGGTCGAAACGTTGTTCGCTCTTCTATGTAAAATATTTTCTCAACCGAAACGAGCCGTTTTTGCACATAAAAGTAGGGCGTACCACTCCATAACAAAACAGGATATTGAGTAAGCATATCATAAACTAAATATACCATACCCCTATAGTGGGAAGAATTATCTCCAAGGTCACTAAGAAACCAACAAATTTAGAAAGAGTTTACATGGAACAACATTACAACATCTTGGAACTGACAAACAATGGTATCATTTTGTGGTACCAAAAATTCCAAGTTGATCAGCTTAAAACACCAGCTGTAGAAATTACACAATATTATAATTGCCAACGATGTGAACACGTTTCAGCGGCATGTCTAGCAACACCGAGGTGTTACGGATGTGACGGTGAACACCACATATCTGTATGTAAAAAAGATCAAGCTGAACCAAACTGCTGTAATTATGGAGAAACACAAACAGTAAATTATAAAGGATGCGACAAATAAAAAGACAAAACATCGCATTTATGATATAAAAACAATAAAACCAACACAAGATAACACACCTAACACAACAAACACACACAAGTGCAGGTTCATTTACATATGCACAAATGTTGAAGGGAAACTCTACACAACCAAAACCACCAACAAAAGAACAACAAACCTCAACCAAAACAGTGAGCAACTTACAAGAACTTAACAAAATCACAGATACAACAAACAACCAAGAAAATAACAATCTTACAGTAAAAGAAAACACAAATGATGAAATAAGTCTGACAGTAAACTTAATTAAAAACATTGTTACAGACTTCATTACAGAATTTACAAAACCGACCCAATCGAAATATTGCACAGACCTATTCATAGACATAGCTAAAAAAACACATAACATCACATATACCGCAAGTAATCACAACAATCACAGGACACATGCTAAAATTTTAATTTCACAGTCCTAAGTATCAACACCCAAGGTGCACTTGCTTCCAAGAAACACGAGATCGAAGACTTAATAAAATATATTAACCCTGTTATTCTTATTGTAAGTGTAACACAAATTTATTCTCAGAATAGATTCGTGATATGTAACTATGCGTCAATAAGAAGAGATAAAAGAAATCATTAAGACACCAACAGAATAATTATGTTATCATATAAAGAACACCTTTCCGTTACTGAAATCCAAATGAACAACAGCAATGAAAATATAATGGTTGATATCCTCTTAGAAAACCACTCGATAATAACAGTAGCAGGAATATATTGTTCTCCAACAAAAATGTATAGACATAAATCTCATCTACAACATCTTTTATCATCACCAAAATACACTTGTAATAGGTGAGGTGGGTTTCTTGTAATCCCGCATAAACTGCCCCAATCCTTTAAAAAATATTTATGTCAATTAAATAACTTATTAATAGCAACATCGACAATTTTTTGCTTTTAACTATACTTATGTGAAACTTTATGTATGTTTTTAATTTTACAGCTTGTTAGGATCAGGATTATCGCCAGCAGAAGTGATATTTTGAAATCTTACCTTTATTTAAAAAACAGTCCGAAGGTTATACAGTGCAAGAAAAATGTACATTTGACATTACTGTAAACTTTATTAGGAAATAAAAACTCTGCTTGAAACTTAATTTGATTTTTTTTCGCAATAAAAAACATAAAACAATAAACTGAACAAAGTAAAAAATGAGGTATAATTTATTGTTAAAAGAAAAATTTCGTTAATATGTCTGTCTGTGTGTTTCTCCTGTTCAAGGAACAGGATTTGATATCGAATGCTTGCTTAGGTTAATTTCTGTAGAATATATATCGAGTGTTGACAGTTCGAAAAAGAAATGCTGTAAAAGAAATATTACTACATGGCCAAATGTTTTACCCGGATATTTATCTTGTATCTGTACTTACATTCTTGTGATATTTAATCAATAAGACAGTTGTTTACATTTCACAAAGTTCTAAGCTTGTTGGTATTCAATCTTTCGTAACTTTTTTCTCACACTGATGTGGTGTCAATCTGTTATAGCTTCTTCTTGGTTGAACTCTTTAGTTAATAGCGTCAACTAATTACAGACTAAACGCTAAACGAGCAGCTAAATTTTTCTCAACGTGTTTAATTCCAGCATTGCTGTTCTAGGATCATAATTGTTTTATACACGTGTCTAATGATACTTCACTGTATTCTGTATCACAATTCTCAATATTATACGATACTTCAAAAATATTTAGCGAGGCCTCACTCCTACTTGTTTTATAAAAATTTCTGATAAATATATACTCGTAAAAGCTCACTTTTTCGATCCTTACATCTCACATCCATCACCATTTACATTTTAATATTAATAATGTAAATAAATGTATGTACATTTATACCATAAATTCATTATACACTTGTTCATAGATATAGTGATATATAGTAAACACACTCAGTGATAGTACATCATCACACGATATTCATTAGCGATATAACACTTAACCATATGATACTTATCGTAAAAAAACTCCAAATTAAGAAAAGAGTGATTAATTTGGGACACATTATATTATTTAAGTTTAATTAATACAACAAATTGCAGTCTATCCGTAGCAATCAAGACACGTCT
Source organism: Carcinoscorpius rotundicauda (assembly GCA_011833715.1). Classification (NCBI taxonomy): domain Eukaryota; kingdom Metazoa; phylum Arthropoda; class Merostomata; order Xiphosura; family Limulidae; genus Carcinoscorpius; species Carcinoscorpius rotundicauda. The sequence goes on along the minus strand of VWRL01001544.1, from coordinate 1,978 downwards.
CATTCGTCTTCATTTCAAGATTGTTCTCTCCTGGTCGTCTCTTTGAACTCATAACAGAAATGTCTTCTCGGAAGAGAACGTTGTAAACAACTCTCTCACTTAACTGTTTTACAGGCACTTCGATGTGGCACTTAACACTTCATCGCTCAAGTTGTTTTCTTCTGGAATAACACTATCATAATGTGGGTTTTATTTTATTTGTCATTCATTAACTGTTTTGCGGTAGTATTTCATAACTTCTTTTGTTATCGTCTGTGTGAAATTAATCTTGTTCTTGTACGCCTGTTTTCGAACATTTCATTTTTGGTTTCTCAAACATATGTGTATATATATATATATATATATAAATTGACTCTATTAATTTTGATCTGTATATTTAACTTATAATTAGGTAACTTCGCCAATTATTTACGAAATCAATATTAATTTTCAGCTATTATAAATCACTCTACATCAAAATCAGATGAGATGTCATCACATAATTCAACCACTTCAGTGGCCTGTAAGTAAGACAACCTTTTATTTTTGCCGCGCCTGATTTAGTTTTATTCTTGAATAAGGGTACCTAACTTACAATATGTCATTAAAGCCAATTTTTCACGTACTGTGTATAACACCGTACTTACAAATATAACTACCAATCACAATGTTATCATTACTAAATCAGTCAACTTCCACTTAAACTGTAGCCCTCCTGTGATGTACATGTTGTTAAAATTCCTTGATACTTCACCCAGCTCTCGAACAGGGCAAGTTTCCGATGTCATCCTTTAAGACTGATAGTCGTTTAGAATTTAAATCTTGATTATATTTTGAATTAACTATAACTCTTTCATAGGCAATAGCTTTTGCTAGTAGGGTACTCTTATATTCAAAGGAATTCATGTATATTTAGTTTTACTTCTAAAACAAAATGACAACCTAGTTTCTTGGCTATGAGCTGACCAATCTATGATATCAACTATTCTTTAATTTAATTACTTAAGTTCAATAAAAAACCAATTTATATTTCATTGAGAGCATAGTATCGATTAGGTAAGTTCATATTTTACACATAAAATAACCAAGTTATTGGTGTTTTAATTTTGTAAGAATAAAATTATGTAAGTATAATTATTCTATTTTTAAAATGTTCAGAGTTATGTACTTTAAGGAGACCTTCTACACATTTTGGGATATCTTTCTCTTTCATTTCCACACTTAGAGCTAAGGAACAGTAAAAGGTTGAGGTTAAGTATACAATCCTATATGATTTGAACATTCTATTTGTTGCTTTTAAACACATCTCTATAAACACCCTAAATGCACCCTATGTTGCAGCTGTCTTCACATAAGTTCATTTGTAATACTTATAAATCTATTCACTATTAGTAGGTTTCATATATTGTAAGTACGGAAGTAATTTTTTATTAATTTTATTCACTATTTTTTTCAAGTGAGTTTCTCGTTATCACGAATAAACTTCCCAAATCCTTTGAAAATTATTAAAGTTAATTAAATAGCTTACGTAAAAAAACATCGACATTTTTTTCTTTTTAATTCAACTTATATTAAACTTTATAGATGTTTTCCCGTTTTACAGCTTCTTAGAATCTGGATTATCGCTGGTAGAAGTGATGTTGTGAAATATTTCCTTTGTTCAATCAACAACCCGAAGGTAATATAGTGAAAACAAAAATATCGAAATTACTATAAACTGAATTTTGATATAAATAATTTTTGCATTGGAATTTAGTTTGATTTTTACGTAACAGAAAACAAAGAACAATAAACCGAATAAAGTAAGAAATAAAGTGTAATTTATAGTTAAAATAAAACTTTTGTTAATCTGTTTGTCTGTGTTTCTCCTCTACCAGGAACACGTTTCGATACAGAATCATATGCTTACGCAAACGCAAACATACGTGGCAGGGGTTTAGTTTAGAGAGAGAGAAAACAGAAGAATTTTCTCTCCAACTGGGATGTTCAGAATCGTTGT